>KK502472.1:524519-571129 GCA_000688735.1 Glossina austeni | reverse complement strand
AAAAGCCAATTAGAGCCATAACGCAGCAGAAAATGTTTATAGGGAGCACCACGAAGAGGTGAAGGTTTCGGCACTTCTATGGGTAAACCAGGGGATCCCATAGTTCCGCTCCGCATAGATGACGAAAGTATTGCTTATGCACTAGACGCACCGGCGATAGCTGAGAATGTTTTTTGTGTAATCCTTTGTGCGCTGCAGACAGGTAGCCGTCATCGAGAAGATGCGCTAATCTTTTGATATTTCGCATTTCCGCCCCGACTAGGTTAAGGTACTCCGAAATCTGTTATAAAATCAATGGCTCATTAAGGTGGTGGCAATCCTGCCAGTCTAATATCGATAAGAGATTATAGCTATAGATCATAGAAGTCTATGGGATTGCTTTTAAAGTAATACCCTATAGTGCAGGCCGTATGCATGCGAGTAGAACAGCGCAGCAATTCACTTACTGTATACAGTTTTCTGTGGACTGCAACATTATATCGTCGGACTTGGTTAATTCCTGTGCGTTAAATGTTTTTTTTTTGCGTGATGTGCATAGACACAAATCGAAAGTGTGCTTGTGATAAAAACAAATGCCACTGAAGATTTCTACTTAATGTTGTCCGAATGCCAACTTTTTGCAAAGCTGACCCCCGCCTTAGGAAATTAGTACTGCGTACTAATTGCATTCACCTTAAGCATGAAGCTGCAGTTTTTTTTTTTTGCTCCAACTCTTAGCAAGAATAGCGTTGTTCTAGAATCTCTTGATATCGATATAACATTTTATTAGAAAATTTCGGCTCTGCTGGCTCAAATTGAAGCCCGATATTTATCTTTGTTAAAGCAATTAATAATGACATCAGTATAAGTAGACACAGTGCTTGCTGTTCGCTGCTCCCTGTGAGAGGTCAGTGAGCCACTTTCTAAAATGCAGCAATCGCTTTTCTCCTATCATATTGAAAGTGTGGCAATGTTGGCTGGTTATGGCAGTCTTTTAACTCGCATTTTTGGCTTTGCGTATTTTCCAATAACACTCAATACATGCACAGCAAGTGTAGAAAGAAAAAAAAAAAAGAATGGCGAGTTTACCCGAGTAGATGGGGACAACAGCGTCTAGGATTTCATAATTTGATGTAAATCTTGCCCTAGTCCTAGCCCGTCGTAATACTCTGCTAATATGAGATTTGACGGGTAAGCAAGAGTTAATATGAATATAACTTTCCCTATAGGCCTTGTCCGTCTATACCTTATAATGCTCGTAGCGCAAGGGTATCGTAAGTTTGTGCGGATGTATGCAATATCCAGAAAAACTTGAGGTGGGACCACTTTCTGAATATTTCTGATTTCTTAACTTATCTGCTCCTCAGTCTGCCTTGTTTTCTTGTATTCACTCTGCCGGTCACCATTTGTGAGATATATCGATGAAATTTGGTACACAGGTATGATTTGACCAAAGCGCGGGCGCTATTGAAAATGATTCGGATCTGCGCACTCTTTCGACAACATCCCATATAACGCGTTATTTTGAAAAATCGTTATACGTAACGTATAACTGTATCAAACGAAGTGGTGTAAAGTATTTAATGGTGGGTCGTGACTCACTGTAGTGTAGTGTAGTGTAGTGTAGTGGTTTCATTTGGATTTTATTTACTTGTTTATTTACTTTGATAATTTGATTATACATATGTATATAGTTTTCATGTTATTTGATATTATATCAGATTTCTTTTAATCATTCAATTTTTGTAATATTTTTATCTCACTCTGCATCTCATACAATGAAGCTGCTCATGTTGAAAACTAGTTTTAAAATGTTTTAAGCGTTTTTATTAAACCAATGACTTTAATAACACGCAATTTGTTTATATCAACGTCAGTTGTCACTGGTAGATTAATCTTATCGTTTCATTTGTAACCCCCTTATATGTACCTGTCCGTGTGTGCGTGTGTGTGCATCTGTACTCTGCATTAACATGCTATTTTAATTGAGTTAACGATAATTTGCTCATCTGTCATTATCGTTCTAAAGATAAGAAAGGTAAACACTCCACAAATGAACTTTAAAGATAGACATAACTAATCCATACGCCTGCCTAGCTATTAGGGAAGCATTTTAAACAAACTAAAAAAGGAAATCTGAGAAATTCTGTCCATCTATTTTCCATAGAATTACTTACGGGTTTTGTATATAGTACTGAAGATGTCGATCTGAAATATGATGTTAGTAAAAGTTACCAGAGAATGACGAGTGTCAAGTTTTCTTTATAAATCTCATATTTGCCAAATGTCTAGTCAAGTTGGTTGATTACTTGCAGTGAACTCAAGGTGGATATAAGTTTCTTTAATCGTCGTATAAAAGTTTTGCTATTCGTTTGCGAACATAATTAAAATTAGATATACTGTCTGTACGTCCATCAATATTCGGCATTTTGAAGATTTCATGCTTAACGATGAACACTTTAAGTCCTTAGATCATGACTGTATAACCACTGCGCCCGGTGGAGCTCCAATCAATCCCGCAGAGTTAAGAGCTTCATTGTTTTAATTAATGGCGCGTAGTATGACGACAATCCAAGTGCAAATAAGTTTTCATATACTTACCGTAAGTGATGATAGGGGTCTAAAAGTTGCTTTCTGATGAACATAGCGGTTGACTTGTTTTTTTTTTTTTCTTTTCTTTTTTTTCGCGTATTCATCATGCATGACTGCAACTAGTTGTTCGTTAAAATCGTTTTAAATTATTTGATTATTTACATCAAATGACGTTTAAATAATAAATTTAGAAATAAATGCGTGTTTTTCTCCTATGGGGTAACGCTCTTCACCTTTCAATGCTATCACTGTAAAGAGTTAACATCCAAACGGAAAAAATTGATTGAAAAGTAACCCCTGCAGTCACGATATAAACAATATTTACCCCACCACCCCTTTGCCTTAAGATGTAAAAAACTTGTTGAATATATATTTAAATTATTCATTAAATTATCCGCCTGACTGGCCAATTAGATAAGGAGATGTCGACTTAGATGATAGTGCTGTAAGATTTTAGTGTTAAAATTCCTCGGGTTAAATGAATAATAATGATAATAATAATAATAATAATAATAAAAATATTAATTTTTTTTCATTTTTTATTTCAGTTAGGGCCAAAACTTAGCTACGAAACCTTTCTCGTCGTGAAGGCTAATCGGAAAGATTATCGGAACGCAATTTCTACAAGCAGGATTTTTGGTTGTCCGAAGATGTTAATGAAATTTTTCTGTTCTTAGTCAAGGGCTAGGAAAAATAATCCCTCACAATAAAGTTTTGGATAGGGATAATGTCAAGATCAGGAGCAGTCGCTGCAAATGGAAATGTGGAAAAATGAAAATAAATTGTATTTAATCCTTTGAGAGCCAAACAGTCTTTGAAAAATTTTTTGGTCGATTCTTACGATAAACTTCTTTACTCTAGAAAACTTCTTGACTATAAAAAACATTGGCATGAATTTTGATACAGACATCAATTAATCTATGGCGGTTTTAAGCGAAGACAGCTACTCGATTGGATAACCCCACATATCGTATTCTACATGGAAGAAATCTTTTTGGAAAGAGTGCTACAGCAAAGGTACACGATGTACGGTTGTAGGACTTCCATTTTTACGATATATTGGGAGTATAAGTTAATTCGATCCGTTTCCTAAAGAGGAGTGTAAGTAGATGAGATGCTGAATGAAACTGTGACTTTTTCGCTTGAAAGCGCTGTCCTTACACTTTACGCGTAACTGTATAAATTTTCACATCAAAGCGTGCAAACCATAGTTTCTTCGAACTCCGAAGACGTAACGAGTGCACGAGCCATTAACAACGCGGATAAAGCTGAATATCCATAACGGCCCCGCACAGCTGGCGACCAGTTGGACGTAGGGTCGAATACATGACACTATCACTCCCAGAAGAAGACTCCCAGCAAAAACTGATGCAATTGGGACAAACAACGAGATCAATAAGCCAAATGTCATGATATCATCAGCTTTCAGTGCAAAAAAATTCGCCCACTTGTAGAAAAACTCGATGAGGAAATGTTTGCAATTTTATTCTCTTCACTTATATCCGATTAGCACGAGTTTCAGTAGATAAATTATTGTTTGCTCGAACGACACCTTGATTCTTGCGACGATTCTCACACAAATATGGTTTCTTTAGCAGGTTGACCTGACGGCTGAAAAGATGGGACGTTTTTCCGAGATGCAATCCAAAAATTGCCTGAGCGGTGGGAATAAGCAATAGCCAGCGATGCGCAATACTTCGACAGTTCAATAAATGCATTTTCGATCACAAAGAAACGCACCGAACTAAGTTATACTCCCGAAATATCGGCAGCAGCTTCCAACTTTCAATTTATAAAAAATAGTTACGAAAAAAAAAAAACTGCTAACAACATTTACCAAAACTTCGCTTTCTGCTCTGACTACAAACCTCCAATCTATGTAAACCGTGTTTACATACAGTACTCGAATAAAGCCTACATACGGTATGAAAAACTGACGTTTCTCTTATTATTAAAAACTGCATCTATGGGTTAAAGATCAAAAAATATATATTTTTTAAAAAACGAAAACTTATATTAAATAACAATTGAATAGTTTTTTTGACTTCAGATAAAGTTATAAAAAAACTTTATACAGTAATCTTAAGAAAATATAACCAAAGCTTATACCTACCGTTTATTTCGCAGGCATTTCAATATATTGTCTATGGATAAAATTAATAAAAGGTTGGTCCACCTTTACCATCTAGCACTGCTTATATAAGTCTTGGCATTGAAGAAACTAATTTTTCTATTACAATTGCACCGATTTTGTTCCATTCCTCAAGTAAGCCTTTCGTAAAGTCTTCCATGTAAGGAATTTCACTTTTTCGACCCCATCTATCCACTGCACGTCATATGTCTTCAATGGCATTTAAATCCGGCCATTGGGCAAGAGATATGTATGTTTCGGATCGTTATCCTGCTGGAAGATTCATTTACCCGAGATATCCATTTTAGTTGAGCAAGTCTTCAAATTTGCTTTGCAGGTTTGCTACTCCAGCCGTAGACATGCATCGTATTACGTGTTTTCTGCTGCATGTACACTTTTTTGTGATATTTCGTTGGCCTTTTTTTTATAAAATATTCTTAAGTCAAGCAAAAATCTTTTTTTTTTTTCAGATATATATTATTATTATTATTATTATTATTATATAAAATTAGCCAGAGAATAATTTCTAAGGCTAAAGTCTTAAAGCACTAGCATCTAAGGCTTTCGGCTTTATTTTTATTAATATTATTATTATTATTATTATTATTATTATTATTATTATTAAAATATAAAATTTTTAACCGTCCACCCATTGATGAAGTTTTTAATAAGAAAGACATTAATTTTTCCCTCATGTACGTGTGTAGACTTTATTCGGCTACTATACATAGGGGACATCCCCTAAGCGGCTGAGGAAAAGAAAAGAATCCCTCAGTAAGTTTCGTTACAAAATAACGCGCTATATAAAATATGTAAACATTATTCTTAACAGTTAATGAATGAAAGTGGGTAGGAAATGTTCTCTCATGTTCTCGTTTAGTCTGTGGGCCCTTTTGTGAAAAAAATAGAAAAAACAGTAAGCACTTTCCCTTCGTCTTCATTGAAATGTTAGACGACCCAAATGCACTTCAAGACAGATAAAGTTTTCTTGCTTGTCAATTGCGAACAAGTTTTATCAGCGATAATGGCCGTCAAATATTGATTACAATTTCATAACAATAATGCTTAGTTAGCAAAGCAATAAAACTGCAAAAAAAAAACAATCACGGTCGCAACTGAAGAGGATTTTGTTTTTAACTTATGCTTATCTTCTCACACAAGTGTTGTTTGTGTGACAACTTTCACACATTAATTCAGTTATTGCGATGGCATGAGAATTCTATCATATACATAATTTAATCTTTTCCGGCTGCGGCGTCTCTGCTCTACTCTGCTCTGCTCTGCTAACCACACAAACCTATACATATATCGAAAAAATATTATTGTTTGCCATAAATCATTTCACTTATTATTAATAATGCCATTAAAATACAGGTTTGATCTAACAAACGGTTATTGATCTATGTCATCATTTTGTGAGTATTTCATGTCTGTATTTCATGTGTGTGTGTGTGTATGTGTTTATAGGAGAAATTCACTAAAAGCAACCATAATAACTGATAAATCGCTTATTAATTATATATGAGGTAATAAAAACATTGTTGCAAACTGTTTATCGCCCGTCGTTATCGGTTTTGTTGGGGGAGACAAGCTTAACTTAATATACATAGTTGAGTGTCGTTTTTCCTCTTTTTTTTCGCTTCTCTGTTCTTTCCATCTAAAAATTCAGTTCAGAACAAATCGTGCAAATAAATAAGTTTAACTTTTAAATATTTTTTTCAATTCTTTTTTTTTTTTTTTTTTTGGTGTTTTTTTCGTGTAGATGTTGTTACACACATTTCGTTACTTTGTAAAAAAGAGAAATAAAGAAAAAAGAAAAATCAAAATAAAAGTTATCGTTTCGTATGATTTCTGTTTACCATCAAAAGTAAAAAACTTGAAACTTTAATTTAAAGTAAAAAAAAAAGAAAGAAGAAGAAGATGAAGACAATTGAGACATTTAAGGCGAAATTCGAGCACCCCACCACCACTGACCATCTGATGACACTGTAGAGCGGTTTCCGTGTTTCTTAAATTCCGTGCAACAACAAAGCGCGATTAGACGATCGAACAGCAAAGCGGATCTACCCCCAACAATGTGAAATCTTTCAATTTAATTGTAAGTAAGTGTACGATGTATGCTTTATAACACTTGCACATGGCATACAGCATGCGTAAGCGTTACAAATAATATAAGAAAATTAGTATGTAATCGCTAGCTATCTGTGAGACTTGATATAAAAAAAAAAAAAATAAAAAAAAACGAGAGAAAAAAAACTTGATTGCTTTGCTAAAAAGTTTTTTTCAATGCAGTTTACAGAGAAAAGAAGATTAAGCAAAACTTTTTTTGCATTTTTTTCTTTTTTTTTCTTTTTGAAAGTAAATAAATATTTTTGTGAGAAAAGTATAACAATTGAGACGTCTTTAGTCTGAGCGTCTTTTGGATGAAGTCAAAAAGTAGCAAAACAAACTATTCATAGAGAAGAAGAATCAAATGTCGCTCTAAAGCAGTGCTATTCAAAGTGCAATCTATTTACATTACATGGGAAACACGTGACTTTAATTGTTATTTATCTACAAAAAACAGAAATTCTTCTTAAAATTCTCATTAATATTTTGAGGTAAATTTTCCTCATAACAGCTACAAACAACAATAATTACAATAGACTCCGTTACGAATTTCATATCTTCTGACATTGCAAAGACTATTCCGGCCCCGGTCGCGGCCCCCGCCCCCAATTTAAAGGTTCGACTTGGATGCGCCGATTCTTCTACGTAAACAAGCAGTTTTTTTTTTGTGCTTCTTCTCATCCCACATGGTTTTATAATAACAACAACATAGTCATTTATGTATGTAATCACTATGAAGTCTTGATGTGGTCAAAAGAAAAGGATTATTGGAAACGGAGGAGACACAGAGATAGTACAGCGCTTGCAGGAACACCAAATAAATCCTTCCTTGGAACTCTGCCAACCATTTTCGCTCCTCTAGATTCTACCCATTATTTTAACTGCTTTCCTTCTTAGCCCGTCAAATGTTGTTCGCAGTAACTTTTTCGAATTTTTACATTTGTGAGCAGTTGCTCGCAACAAATTTTCTGTTGATTAAACCATGAATCGCTTATAGCTGAGGCAATTGAAGCCGACAATTCAACTGAAGCAGATCGGATTAAGAAGCGGAAAAATGCCATTATTCGCGACGCACACCACAATCCTTGATCATGTAAATCTCGGACGAGCCGATAAAAGTTATATAGGCTTCAAGAAGAATATAGTCCGGATCATCCACTTCGCCCTTGAGATTTCGCGATTGCTTGCTGCAAAACCATTTAAATATTAAAATATTGGACTGCTTGCATGTCCATGAAAAGGCCTTAAGTGACTTTTTGAACCGGAAACTGTTAAGAAGCGCAATGACAACTATATGCAGAAAGGGTAGGTAGTCGGGTAACAAAATCGATTCCGTGCTGTTGGTTAAACTGGACTTTTCTTATTAAATATTTCGCGTTTGAAATTTCCCCAAGCTCCGCTACAATTCAAAGTAAACGTTACGATTGGATTTTTCAAAATTGGATTGCACTACATACCCACATATGGACTTAAGTCGCTAAATATAAATATATATATATATATATTTTTTTTTTTGAATAAGAAAGATATGAGATCATTCTTGTCGATTCTTGCTTATGACTTCACCATCTCTGTTTGGTTTTTAATTCTTTTGCCTCCTTCCCCTCGAGAAGTTTTTAGTCGAGTAACTAAATTACTTTGAGAAAAGTAATTAACCAGCTTTTCTTGAGTCAAGCGATGCCTTCGATTGTCATTGTTTCCTTTCGATTGCAAAGAATTCGAGTTTTTATTAAAAGCCTTTAGTTATGGGTAGATTTCTACTTCCGAAAAAAAGTAAAACTTGTCCAAACTATTAATAAGAGAAACCTTTTCTTTTTCTATTACATGAAAAAAGCGAGGAAAGGTCGCAGCCTAGCAGGTGTACGCCCAATCGGAAATTGTTACTCCTTTACCGACTAAGTATGCACCATAGCTACGACCAAAGTAAACTCTGTCGCATCGAGATTTGAGCCCGCAGCACTTACCTGGTCGGCTACTCAAACGGAAAAGGGAGAAAAAAGACATGCTCGCTGCCCTGTACAGTTGGTCATCATTTGCATCGATTATATAAAGGTACCGATAGCCTCCATTAAAGCGAATTTCTGCCCATTTTTGAAGCAAAACTTAACTGGGCAAGGACGGCGCACAGCTAAGCTTGATCCCGCATAAAGTTATGCTATGGAAAAAGGAAGTCTTTAAAAATCACTTGCTTTAGTTTGTTGGCCAGAGGTACCCGAAGCGCTTTACAGTGTTGGTATAATAACTTTACCGCCGAGAAAGGCAAAACCACATGGATATCAATAAGCATTATGTGCTTGAATAAAATTCATTATGAATAAATAAAAATTAAAATAATAATAATAATAATAACAATAATAAAGAAAATGTAAATGAAAAAGTAGGAAAAGATCTCTTAAATAAACAGCTGCACGCAGCAATTTTTAAATAATCAAATTATTTATGTGTTATATATTAATTTATATATTCCTTGCTAGTACTTGCTAGTACTTTACACAAAATTATTGAACTTTGTTTCCTAACGTATTATGTTCATAGCACTTCCTACTTTCGAAATCGTTTACCACCATTGTCTGTCAAAAAGCAAAAAAAAAAAAAGAGAAAAAAAAGAAACAGAAGAAAAATTGCATGCGAGTCATCTTTTGTGGGTTTCGCGTACACATATGCATGTATTCCGCTCCCTCGTAAACACAAGTTTACATTTGCTCTTTTAATAAAATAAATAAATAATAAAGCAAATATTCATCTAAAATAAAGACAAAATAAAAAAAAATAAATAAATAAAAAGCAAAAAAATGTATGGAAAAATTCATATAAACTTTTTACAGAGAAAGAAAAAACAGAAAATCAAACCGAACCATTCACGATACAACAACAAGAACAACATAAGCAGCAATAGGAACGGTAATCGTAAAATCCACTTAAACAAAGCTTTGGCGATGAAAAAAAAAAAAAAGAAAAAAAAAGAAAAGAAAAGCATAAACACCACACTCAACTATACAAAGCATTAGCATTAGAGGGAATCGCTGGCTTTCGGTGAAGCATCAATTCGAAAATGACACCGTTTACTGTTATATATGAATAAAGAACAACAATAACAACAACAATCGTAACAACAATAACAAAAAATAAAAAGCAAACAAACAAACAAACAAACAAACAAACAACCAAACAAACAACCAAACAAACAAAAGACATCAGACACACCATATGCATATGCATATGCATATGGATGGATATGCATAAATGCATGTCTGTATGTTTGTACGCTATTGAATGTGCTTTGATATTATAGCACTAAACAAATGTGGGTTTTATGAGTGTATGTTGATTACTCATCATCATCTCCGTCGTCGTCGTCGTCGTCGTCATCATCATCATGATCAGTATTATGATGGGTTTCTGGGTTGAATGATGCTATAAGAAAAACCACAAAACCCTCATTCAATTCGCATTGTGCTTATGGCCGACAATTACGCACACACATACAAATGCTATAGATGCGAAAATAAAATCATTCATACTGACTGACTTAGTGACTGACTAACTGAGTGACTAACTGACTGACTGACTGACTCATTCACTGATTGACAATACACATTTACCGGCACTTGTACTACTGAGGGTATTGTATTGCTTGTTGCGTGGTATTGATGATTATTTAAAATATTATTAAGCGCGTATATGCACAACATATATATATATATATATATATATATGTATGCCGTTGTATAACTAACACATACACTCTGCCACATCTAGTTGACATTGATTATAGTGCTTTGTTTTCATAAATATTACTTACCGTAAAAAAAGTCACAGTAATTCCCATAGGAGGCGACGTTAAACATGATTACAGAAATTATTGAAGCCCTTTTTTCACAATTGTTCTCGGGGATCGTTTTAAGATCAAAATTTTTCAAATTTGTTGATTCGACTGATACTGATCGACTGCATTTAAGACATAGAGTGATTTGGTCAATGTTCCTAATCGATTAAAGTCGCTTCAAATTGAAACAAGTAAGAAAATTATATTCGGTTGTGACCGAACCTTTTATACCCATCATCGATTAAAAATAATAGAAAGTAAATACATTTTCCCACACCCATTTAATACAGGGTGAAGCGACTGCTTCTTTTTTTTACTTTCAGAACAAAAGTGAAAATTTATAGGGAGCATGAGTTACACTGTACAAAAACCACGGAAATCAAAGTTGTTGAAAAGTACTTGTGGCATAGGCGTGTCCTTTGACGGGTTGGGCTCATTTTCTAATTTTTCTGCAAATTTTTTGGCGATATCTTGAGTTTTGCGAACGGGGGAATATTTGCCACAGATGGACAGGCGGACACGCATAGACGCATTCAGAATTTGAAACTGGGCAAGAATTTATATAGTTTACGGCATAATTCTTCGCCTTATAAAGGTATTGAACAAAAAATTAAATTTGGATTCATTATAATAGTGGGTGGGCGTGATCAAGTCCTCCCCTTTTATGTACAGATACTACAGCATCGCCCATAGAATATACGTGCATATTATTGTAGGTTTATCTCCTACAGTTTATGAGTAATGAGCAAAACAGCACTTTTTATGCCTTTTGAAAAACGAAGGTGTTCTCTGTTTATGTGATGCTGTGGGCGTGTACTCCGGCCGATTTCTTATACCCCATTTCTTATATCAACTTGCGCGCAAGAACTTCCAATGTTTTTTACCAAATTTGAAGTTGATAGCTTAACTTTTACGGGCAGGAGGACAGACGGACATGCTTAGAAGATTATGTTGTAGGGGCCATGAAGTTTCCTCGTGGGCGTTGGGAACATTCTGACGAAATGAATACACACTTCATCCTCAGCACTACACTACCCCTCTAATGAACGAAATGGGAATGAGTTGAGAGGACCCGCTTATGTCTTTAAAGGACAATTTTGCAGCATCTTTAGCTTCATTTTGTTGATATACTTAGCATTAGATGCTGCTCATGAGCGACCAGCACGATAGCAATTTCTCTCAGCAACCCCTCAATGGCTTAAATATGACAAAGTTTCCTCTACAATATCAATATCGTAAGTTTTTCTTTTTATCCATTTCCTCTTCAAAATTGTGCCCTAGTTATGAAACTCTGGTCGAAATTCTTAGTTTTCATGGCAAAAACGAACCGCGAGCTTCAGGACAGTTAACGCAAACAGTTATTATGAATAAATGAATTCGCTCGCTGTTATATATATAAATAGTAATAGACAATGACTTTAGCGAGTTAGGAAGTATTTCTCTATTTCTGTTTCTTTGTGATTTTTCTTAAAGCGAATTATTAACGATCGATTCGTGATATATTTTGACAGAAAATACTTTTCTTTCTATATTTGGTATTGAGATGGAATTTAGTTCGAATTCACAATAGAATCATCACGAAAAAGTTGAAGTGGCAAGAGAGCCGATCGTATGGCCAGAATGATGAAAGACTTATTTAAATTGGATAGGTGGTAGGTATCGATGGAAGAGTCGATCCAAAGGGGATGAAGGTTTTCCTACTTTTTGTAAAGGTCCAACTATCCAACTTTTTGTTAAGACTTTTTTGGAATGTTCTTAATTTCAACTCGAAATTAGACGATCCGAACAAAGATGGCCAAGTCAACGTCGCTCCGTTAGAAATCGTTATCACATCAAAAAGATGATACGATTACCGGGCTTGTTATTCTGACTGTAGTACATGGTAGTACATAATGTCACTTAGATTCCCGACACTTTTTAGACAGCAAATAAAGTAGATTTATTGAATTTTGAGAGAACCACCGAAAAGCGCATTTGGAAACCACTAGATGGACAGTTTACAAAAGTTCTTTTTTTTTTTTTCAATTAAGTTATGTCTATAATTACATATATGGATAAATTAAAATTAAAAAATTAATTTTTATTTTTAATGTGTTTCATAAAAAAAACGGGGACTTATTAAACGAATACCGTAGAATTGTCAATTACGCTTTGGAACGGCTCTCGTGGTTATTTTAGTCTGGTATCTGGCCGTCTGAACAAGCATTCGGAGATCCTTTAATAAAGTTTTCCAACTTGCCTTTATAATTATGAATGTGGGCAATTCTGAAATTCTGAATTCTTGAGTAATGCTCGATTGGCCGAAAGCTTCATTCAATTACTGAATGATAGAGATTGTTATAGTACTGTCTTACAACTTGTCGTCCGAAATATTTGTTTATTATTTTATCTAAAGATAATGTTGTTTAATAGGAAATCAAGGCCCGAATTTTTGCATTACTTTGGATGTGAGTTCGAAGCTTCCTAGCAGTATTCATTATTTTTAAATTACATAAAGCGAATACAATTATATTCGTTTATATGATGCCATCGTTTAACAATTTTTAATCGTATAGTGTGTGTGCAGCTAATTGGGTTTAACAAATCACACCGCAGCACGCAGCGATTTCAGTCATATTTCCAAATTTGAAATTATATTTTCTTCTTCTTCTTTTCTTTAATTATAAAAGCTTCGAAAGAAATTTGCGGCTACCGTATGGTCTAGTGGTTAGCATGGTCAACATATTCAGTTAGTAGACTAAGGTCCGACGTCTGATGCAGCAGACAATAAAATTGTACTTTGGACGGATTTTTTAATTTGATTCAACAGTAATACCCACTTGTGAGCAAGGTAGGTAGTAGTCCACTATTTTGTTTTTATTAAAACCTCGACTGACTATTTTCACACTGCTTTGCTAAGACATATTCGATAATTGAACGGCATTGGAAAGTGACAAAAAAACAATTAAAAAAATGTAATTAAAAAAAAAAAAATGTTAATGTAAATAAAAAAAGAAATCGTTTGTTAGGTTATTACAACCGTGAATATCGTACATCATTCCACAATTATTAAATTTATTACTCACATATATATATATATATTTATTTATTCAAATATAAGGTCTTACATGAAATGTGATCTAAACGATAGACCGATCCGGACAATTTTCAATAATATCCGTCCTAGGGGCTTAAACACGGCCTTGTATCACAAGATACATCAAAAATTGCCATCCGTAGGTTGTAGACAAAAATACAGGGACAAGCAGCAGATGAACAGGCGGACAGACAAGCGTAAATCGAGTCAGAAAGTGATTTTAAACCAGTGTAATAAAGAACTTAGTGTACCCTGGTGTCACAATTAATGTACGGCATAAAAACAGAAAGTATGCAGAGAAAAAAAAAACCCTTTTTTTATTACTCTTTATAACGAATTAATTATAATATAATTGGGAGAAAATTACAAAATAAAAAGTACGCAATGAAAGATTACAAAAAGAGAAATAACGTCAGCACAGGGGCATTAATATGCCCCTTAGACGAAAACACTCAATTTATTGCGGTATCGCGGTTGCATCGTCTCCGGCAGTCTTCAGGTGCACACCACTTGCTGACATAAGCATATCGCAGGTGTTATGAAAACACGTAAGCAATTGTTGTAAGTGATTACAAGTATGCGATTACAAGTTTTAAAATACATAAAGAGAATTTGTTCACATCATGGCTTTGTCAGGACAGAACAAGAATAGATCACGATAACGATTATAAAAATGGCTCAGCGTGATCCAAAACAAAAAAACAAGAAAAACGGCACTGCACCGAATATTAGAAATTAGCCCAGACAACGGGCAGAGAACGAGCACACAAGCTTAAATCGATTTAACAGATAACTTTGAATCGATTTGTGTAATGAAAGTTAAGTCTACTTTAAGCACTTCTACGCGTTGCATACACCCGCATAAACCCGCATAAGTAGGTGTAAGATGAACCAAACAATGTCAAGTCGTTTTGGGGGTTGCGTACAACTTAATTAACTTTTCACCATGAGTAGTGCAGTCCGTAATTAGATAAGACGTGACAATAAGTTTAAAGGTTTTCCACTCCAGGTTAGTCCTCTTTGATGCAAAGGCATTGTAAGAAATTGTTGACAGCGGTGAAACCGGTCGTGGGTATAGCGATTAGTCCCGCCGCCGCTTATCAACTTATTATTCAAGAAATTTCTGGAAAATTAATTTCATCTTGACAACTGATGGTGTCTTCGGTTACTCCTACGAAGTATAAAAGAGATTGTTAACGTAGTCAGACTATTGGAGAGAGAGAGAGATGCGATGTTATGGGAGCGTACTATGAGCAGCGGTTGCAACATAAACAAATGTGAAACATAAACCCTTTTTTCCACGTGACGATTTTGTTTTTTACATGGCAAACCACCCTCGTAAAATGCTTAATTAAAAATAAAAAAAAAAAAAAACCAGCGAAGAAAATTTACTACCGGTGGCTGCACATATGTTGGCATAAGCAACATTGAATCGTGGTTCAAGGAATGTTTGTATAAAAAATCTTAGCGAATAACACAAAAGCGATGAAAAAGTACAGGATGACTTTTCGCACAGATGAGAGGACTATGTTTGGAATCGTGCTTTCTGTGCCTAAAGCAAAACGAATCGTGATATGAAAGCTAATTGACTTGATACATGCATAGGCTTTTAAAGAAGAAGACCAATCGATCGAAGAAGAGAATCGATCTTCTCTACTATAAGCATAGCATCTTCTCTACTATAAGGGATAGCTTTGTGCGTATAAGACGATTATTTTATACCGTGTCGCTTGTACTGCACTTTTAATATAACTTTGGTTTTTAATGCTTTACGAATTACTGGACAGGCGAAAAATTGAATTTCGACTTTGATTTCTTCCCGTTGCTATTTTAATTATTTGCGAAATTTATTTGATAATTTCTTAGAATATTTTATATCGTACGTCAATCACGCGACCTGCCTCTCCCTTTGGAAACGTTATAATAAATCCTTTACCTTTAAATTGAACTTGTGCGAGACTGACTATAAGCATGAAATTGATGTTCTTGGCATACTTTTTATTAATAACATAACAGTTAGGCAGTTGCACTTGAAACAAAAACAAAGCATGCTTTCGGGCAGAATTTTCTTTGCATTTTAACATCTAAGTATTACTTTTAAGTGGTTGGCGGTTAATGCAGAAAGTTTTTCCTAAAAATTCAAAAAGATCTGTGTTTTCATGTGCCATGTGTTTTGCCTGCAAGCCCATGTTTTCATATCCGCTAGCGGAGGACGAAAGCACATTGATTTTCGTAAAACGTTTGCTAACAGCAAGAACTCTCTCCAAACTAGGTACAATCTTAATAAGTATAAAATCCCAAATCGATCTAGCTATGTCCATCTGTCCGTCGAATATATACAGCCAAAATTTTCCTAATCGCAAAATTTAAAGTATTGGCTTAAAATTTGGCGAAAATATTGGAACTTCTTGCAGACGGATTAATATGAAAAATGCGTTATATCGATCAAAGGACACGACCACAGCTATGTTTTGAAAAGCCAAAGCTACTCATTAAAAGCAACATCATCAAAATCATACAAACTTCCCCATATATTCTGATAGCGAGCCTAGTTAAGTCTTCCTAAGACACGGAAATTTGGCTCATGCCCACCCGATCTTACTGAATATTAAAATTGAATTTTTTCTCTTTCTTTTTTTTTGCGTGAGCTAAGATGAGGGCTATAGACGGTTCGGCCACAGCCAACTATAATTTTCTTATCAGTTTGTTTTTTCTTTTTTCGCTTCCTTTTCACATAAGCAGCATTTCTTTCTGTGTTAAGAAATTCTTAATTAAACTCCATGCGAATCTCTTCCATCATCATATCATGTCTTGTTATAAATTATATGTACTATGATGAGCTCTTCTTATTGTATTTAATAAGTTTTATCGTTACATCTATTTAATATGCTTAGCGTGCTACACAGACAATCTATTTTCCTTTATTACATGCACATACGCATGCACATACATATAGAGTCTCATATGAGGAGGTTTGCTGCAAAAATCTCGTTTATCTCTCAGGCTGATAATGATGGATATTATCTTAAATCAAAGTGTATGTGTTTAGATTATATATTAACTCTGCCGTAAGCGGTTTCCTGGAAAAGAAAACAACCATAGGTCGCTTACAAGAGAGAGAGAGGATTTAGATGTCTTTAAAGACTAATAACAATCTCACGTCATCTGTGCTTTTTGCGATTGGTTTTTTTCTATTTATTTTTTTTGTTTGAAATTCCTCTTTAGCAGAATTCATTGACCTTCATTTCAAGAACTCGAGATAAACATTGAAGCGTTTAGAAAAAAAAAAACCAAAAAAAATTAATTTTGTTTTTTATGCTTAACAATTAATTAATTTACTAAATGTGTTTGGCCATTAATTGTTGAGACCGCAATTTATTCATTTTTTATGTCCTCCATTAACAGCACCAGAAGTTCTACTAATTGTTTGGGAATGATTGCAATTAAATGTTGGTTAAATTTCAAATTCATCATTCAGTCTTCCAATTGAAAAAAACTGACCTCATCTTCTTTAGTAAATTAAAAAAAAAAAAAAAAAAAAAAAATCTTTATCAGTCATTGGCCTTAGGATCTCTATACATTTCTCCCTTCTCTTATTATTATTGATATTAAAAGTAAACAAAGTTCTCTGGAGATATGAACTTGAACGTGTCTCCCGATACTTTTGCAAATTCAAAGAACTGTTCTTGCGGTTTTTTTCTCGCCAAAATTCAAACATATACCGAATGGGTCCCACCTTCTAAATAAATGATAAATACGTAGTAGTTTACAATAAGGGGAAGGAAATGCGAAAGGAATAGCATCCACCAAGACAAAACAACACACATCAAGTTTTCTATTTGCCTGTGTATGATCTGTAGGTTCTCTATGTCGCTTGCTCACTCACTCGTGTTAACAGGTGAGCAGTATTCTGAATAAAAGGAAAACTCAAATTTTTATCAATTGTTTAAGAAAAATCCACGATTCATACAAAGTTTGAGTAACTTTGGAGCATGGGAGATGGGTCGCGTTTATTCTTCAGACGCTTTTCAAGATCCATTGCAAAGCAATATCGTATAGCAGGCTCCATAAGATAATCTCTTTTTATACGGAGACGTTGGCAGTGATTTCTGAAGTTTTGCTTGGATAAGTTTTTATCTTTAAGACACTTCCCGTTCCGGTCGGCCAAACATTACCCGGACCGATCGAATATGCACCTAAGCTTCTAATGGTGGCATTACTTGAAGAGTAATTCCTTTTAAGAAAACGACACCTATTGAGAATAAACGGAAATGAATTTACGGTTCAATGCGTGAACCGTCGTTGTTCAAAATTAGAAATAATTCGTTTTTCTTGGTAAAAAGACCTGATACCAGATCTTTACCATGCAAAGATTCATTTTTCATTAGAAATTTAGTGCAGAAAGTTTGTATCGAGTTATTTGCAAGGAAAACGATTAAAACTTAGATTCGGAGAGATTTTCTGTTTGTCATTTGAAAGAATAATAATATGGGGATGGGTTCAAAAAATGGTTCCAGTTGCTTGAATTTTCCCACATTCGTTTAATATGTCGAAACCATTGTCTTTTTTGAAAAGCAAAAAAAAAAAAATTGGAAAATTTCTTTTCTCTATACGACTTCTGACCTTAGGGCGCCATAAAATTCGTTCGCTCAAAACCATTTGTAATAAAGCTGATCTTCGGATCATGTCAGCGATGTCATCACCAAATTCCAATTTAATTGCGATGCATAGCGGGAGCGGAAAAGTACCACGGACAGACATGCTTAAATCGGTCGGTTTATTGAAAGAGTCCTTCGAGATATTACATATAAAAGCTGGACCACAAGATATGTCGGGCGTAACAATTGCAACATAATTACAATTTTCTTCACTCCTCGCTTATAGAATGTCTGTTATTTCTTTCCGACCGTCGGTAAAACAATCTATCATATCGTTGTCCTCTTCACAAAGCATCTTCCTAGTTAATTACCTTGCTATAGAATGGCTTGCTTCGTTCAATGGCAGACACATGCTGTTCCCTAACGAAAATCGCAATTTCTTAGAAAGATCGTTTAGCCGGTCGTAACATGGGTTCATTTCCCTGGCAAACTAAAAATTTGCTCCTCGTAAGAATTGAAAACATCTTCTACAAGATTTATCATAGAAACTAAAGTCGTTAAAAATGATGATGAAATCTTTTCCAGTTCCGCTTTTTAGCATGAAATCTTTCAAGTATCAGCCAGGCAACGTCCAATGAAATCGATGTTTCACAATGGATGTGATGGCTGCGTTACCATTGCAAATGAATTGTTATATGGAATTTCGAAATCCAACATCTTTCTTATCTAATTCTCAAAAAATCGATCATCGTTCAAATTGTTGAAAGTTTCTCCTCTTATCGTAGATCTACTACTTTAATATATGGTCGATAACTCTACTGTTTGGAGGGCATGCAATTTATGGAATTTCGAAGCCCTCATTTATCAAGAGAGGCCAGAGAAGAAACGGAGCCGCCAGTCAAAATTTTTATACGTACTTTTCTATTTTTATTTATTTTATTATTTCAAACGAAGGTTCGTGTAAAAAAGTCATCTTATGGGGGGAAAGGGTTCGCAACCTAATCGCGTTGTAAATTATTTGTAATTTATTCAAGACGAACGCATAGCTTTTCGCTTATTTGATGCTACAGTTCGAGAGCACATTTGTGAAAAAATCGTTTCATAGGAATAAGGCGTAGTTTTTAGTAGAACTTTGATATTTTATATCGAAAATAAATGGAAGCGAACTAGTGTTGTGTGTTTAATGGTTGCATTTGCCGCACACCAATATTTTTACTTTTATAATTTGATTAGATTTGCACATGCAGAGCGGAGATCCATTGCAGAGGAATAAACTTTTGGTCATCTTGAGCGAACTAATGTAATATAAATAAATAAGGTGCGCCCACAACCACTCAAGCGCTAACTGTTCTTCGCATTGGGTGTTTTCAAATTTCGTGTAAGCTAACACTGTCCCAACATTGAGGACAAGAAAAATTGTTTGATTTTTCATTTATTTCGCGTCTTTGCTAACATAAGTTTCACACATAACGGTATTATAAGTGTTTAGTACACACAGAAAATATAATCGTAAACATAAACATAAACAAAAAATATAAACTAGTAAGAAAGTTATATACGGTGGGCAGCGAATCTCGCATACCCACCCCTACGCTTCCCGCATTTTATTCTCGAATTTCTTTTATTTCTATTCGACCCATTTTCAACACCACCCGTCCAATGTTTTTTACCAAATCGAAGTCAGCGACCAGGAGAGTGCCAACAACAAACACCCCACAGACGCATAGACTGGCAGAAATGGTTCAATCAATTCAGAATTGCACGCTGACCTAGAAATTGATATTCTTTATAGGGTCTCTGAAGCTTTGTTTTGGATGGATTACATACATTATGAAAGAAAAAAAACAAAATCAGTATACCTCCTCTATATATATATATATCATATTGATCATCATATCATATCATATATGATATATATATGATATATATATATGATATATATATATGATATATATGATATATGATATATATATATATGATATATGATATTTATATATATATATGATATATATATGATATATATGATGATCATATATGATATATATGATATATATATGATATATATGATATATGACCACTATATATGTATACTATTTATCGGGAAATGGATTCATAATATAGTTAAAACGACGCAAATTGTAAAGCATCGAACGTAGGGGCAGAATACTGCTGCATATCATTGCGGTCTGCCTTAGAGGACATTAATAGCTATCAGAAAAACTTAATTTCGTTACAGTATCGCGATTGCATCGCGTAGGCTTAACTCATTATATAAAATTTCGGCAACATAACTACATTCGACACTTTTTTATATATGCTGCAGTCAGCCGTTTTGCATATTTTGTTTTTTTCGTTAATATGATTAACAAAATAAAAAAAAATTTGCATAACAATTGTTTTTGGTGACTGTTTTACTTGGTTACCGGTACCATTACGTTGCATTCACTAAACTCAATTTAAATTATATCGTGCCCTACTTGTAACACAAGGTATATAATGTTTGTACAAATGTACGCCACAATGAGGATAAATTACAATAGGCCGCTGTAGAAATGGTCCGATCTAATCCAGCGTCTATAATTCGTACCTTTGGATCAAAACCGTAGTCAGTGTTGTCAAATTCGTTAGTTGGATACAAAACAATCTGAGCGTATGTCCAACAAGTAAGCAAACAGATAAGTCTCTGAAAATGGTCCTGAATCGATTGGTATACAAAAGATATGGACCCTTCTGCCTATTGCACACATCTCCAAACAAACTTCATACACTCTTATCCCAACTGAGGTAGAGTGTAATTAAAAAAAATAAATAAATAAAATTTGCCACAAAATTTTCATAAATTCAATTTAAGTGCACATCGATTGTAAAAGATTTTCAAAGACGTATGTGCTTATGCCTATGTATGCCTTTACTAAAAAAAAAAAAAAAAAAAAAAAACCCTTGGTTATCTTTTCATCTTCTTACTGAGTCCGAAATCCTTGCACAACTATGAGCCGTCGCTTAAAATTGATAAATTTTTCAAAGCAATTCTGAGCATTACTCACTAAAAATGCTGCCCGAATTTCAATACAAAATCGATAAAAGTCTCCTCCTCAACATCCTGTCTTTTCAAACATCTCTCCATTGTTTTCTAACACACGCTTATTGTAGAAATTTTTGTAACACAATTCCAAATATCATCTTCTGAAAGCTTCTCTAGCTATTGACTTCAATCTTTGTTCGTGATGATGTGCTGTTCATCATTATCGGGCGTATGTGTGGCCTTTGTTTCTCTCTCTCTCTCTCTCTCTCTCTCTCTTATCTTTGTCATTATTGTTTGAAAACAATTTGGGCTTTATGTACTTTATCAGTGTAAAGTAAGACTAGCAGCCCGGTTAGCAAACTTAACGAGAAACTATGCGGCCATAGTTCAGTAATAAACAGCTGCACTGTGAAGAAATAATAAGAAATATTGTCCAACAGCATACGATGCAATGACAGAATTTCAACTTTTAGTATCGTACCTGGCAAACAAAGTAACTAACACTTGTGAACACAGATCACAAAGCCATTAGATACTAAGGGTTAAGAGACTAACGTACTAAAGTACGCGTTACATAAACTCACCTGCATTGGCATGACGGCAAACTTCATTGCCAGACCTCGTACTTAATAGTTTCTCGCATATTGCTGTAACTCGGGAAATACTTGTAAACCTTATAATACTATGGATAATAGTTTCACATATCTAACTAAACTGCACTTAGCAAAAAAATACCGGGAAATGTATGTGAATAAAAAAAGTTTACTTCATCTTTACTAACAAAAAAGTATTTGATCTGATAGAACTGTAGGTTAATACAAAGCCAATAATCAGAATTATTGGTTGATCGGTGGGGATCCCATATTTTTCTTTTGTTTTTTCTTCTTCTTAACTTTACTATATATGCGCGAGTTATCATTACTGAGATGTTGAGCATTAGACTCGATACCGGTAATAACCCAGTGATGATCTTCATTTAACAAATTGGAAATGAATTGTAATTCAATTATCCGTTATATCGTGCGATGAGTTACTCGCTAAGCTACCAAAGTTTTTTAAAACCGATTCTAAGTTAACCCACAATCTTGGGCAACCATTATGTAGAATTTCATTTCGGTTTTTTGAACATATCCAACTGTTCGATCACAAAAGAAGTTCTGCATGTTAGTCATCAAGGCACGCCTCTAAGTTTACCAAATAATTTGGAAAATATAGTAGAAATACGAAAGGGAGATCCACTTAATGTACTTAACTTAAGGCTCATATGCCGCATGTTCGGAGAGGTCTGCGAAAACACGCATACACAAACGGTTTCTTTTCCAGCAAAAAGTCGCACCGTATCCAATGCACTTCATTTCATCTCGTTGGTCATGCGTGCATGCCTTCATCTGTAGAAGTCATTTTTTCTTCCTCCACGGGATTTCTAATAAAATGCATACTTGCACCTGCGCGCACCTGTGTCTATTTGTTACACTTACTAACTTACTATAAATATGTGCGTGTGTGTCTATGTATGCATTATAGGGACCCGTTGTGCGGCATAAGGCAGTAGGCATCTTAGCAGTACATCACTTGTGCTTATTGAGAGTAACTGCAGCATTTTGCACTACTTGTGATTATGCTGCTGCTGTCCTTGGAAGCATGATGTCAATTGACCTCCTGGCTAAAGAAGCAGCGTGCAGAATAGAGGCACAAAGCCGGCGACGAAAACTACCAAATTGCTCTCATGGCGCTGACTGATCAATCTATGGCTGCACGAAGTAAGGATGGACGCACAAGCTCATTCCAAACATAAGCGAATGGATTCAGAGGCAGCACGGTGGGGCGGACCGCCACTTAGCTTAACTACTTAGCGATCACGGCTGCTTCCGAGCTTACCTATAACGGCTAAAATTCGAATATACTCCTCTCCTCCGTGCTAGCAATGTTATAGCAGAAGTTGAACATGTGTTCTTTATCTGTCCGAAGCACACGACGAACGCATGAAGACCGCAATCGGAAACTGAAAAGATTGTTCTCTGCTGCGTGACTTAAACAAGTGGAAAGCGGTAGGAATGCTTGCCGGAAATGTACTGAAGAAACAAAGAGACGAAGATCATCGACGTAGGCTCTTACGTAATGCCTAAATGACAATCCTTCCAGTGAAGACACGATTTAGCGATCGTGCCAAAGATCATGCCGGAAAGGAGTATAAGTGGTTTTTAGCGGGTTAAAGTCTTCAAATTGCCCCAATGGGACGATTTTCGATTCTTTTCCGCCTCAAAAAAAACGACACACCCCCATATATACATATATATGGGTGTATGTGCGTGCATAAACGCTTTTATTTACATATAAACGTAATCGACACGTAAGCACTTCAGAAATCAGACCACTGGACAGATACGATTACCTGATGGCCAGAATTATAACGAGTGCTGCAAAAAAACCCACCAGATAGCCAACTATATGTGCATACAAGTACATTTCAAAACAACTGGCAGATAAGATAGGAAGGGTAAAAAGATAAAGAAGAAGAATAACACGACAACAAAAGAAAATGAGGCTAAAAATGTATAAATTTACAAAAGAAATATGTTTAGCTTGTTGTTGTTGGCTTTATGCATACTGTCATACATACAAACATACGCATGTATATCATTTAATATTGTTTATAAAAAAGGGGGGGAAAAAACAACAATTACTTAAATTTCAATGTGAATGTCAAGTGCAAGACGTATGAAAACTCTTGTTTTTATTTTATTTTATTTTTTTTTTTATTTTTTTATTTTTTTTGCTTTTTCTTTTCTTGTTTCGTTTTATTAACAAAACCTTAAATGAGTTAGTTGCACACAGCGAACGGTAATCATTTAGGCAGTCAGATAGGTGTACAAGCTGCGCTGTGTGTTATATAATCGCAGGAAATAAAAGTTGTTCGCACACTTATGTTTATTTATTTATGTATGCAAATGTATCTCTCAAGATAAAGTTACTTAAAAACTTATAAAACCGTAAGAAATTGTAACATGCAGACGAGAGAGCAGCGTAATAAGACCTAAAAGTAGATAAAGAGTTAACTTTTGTTTTTCTCTGCTATGCAGAAAGGCGAGGGTTTAGACGAGTTAATACCATTTTACAGTTAATGAATAAAGAACAGAAAAATTTAAAAGAAAAATATTCGTTTATTTAAAATTAAGTTAAATTTACTTTTAATTTTTTTTATTTAAATACTACCACCGTACAAAATACCAGAGGCTAAGTATTTTACAGTCGGCGCGTCTGCTAATTAGTGAGTAGAGAATTTTAAAGCAATTAGCTTATAGTTTAAACTGAAGCTCATCACTCTCCCTCTCTCTCTCTCTCTCTTTCTCTCTCTCTTTCTCTCTCTCTTTCTCTCTCTCTCTTTCTCTCTCTCTTTCTCTCTCTCTTTCTCTCTCTCTCTTTCCCTCTGTACTAGGGTAATAAATGGAGACAACAATACTTTATAAGATGAACTAAACAAAAGCCACAAAAGTTGAGGAGATGGATGTACGTTGTCCCCACTGAAGTTTCAATGCTGTAATGACTGAAACACTCTTGAGCGAGACATATTGTCGATCGCCGATCATCGATCGATCAAGCTAAACATCTATTTGTATCTACTAAACTGATTAGAAGATAATAAAACTAAGTTCACCAAGACATTCGGCAACATTTTTGGGCAGACAATTCTTAAGTATTGAGTTGCTTCACAATAATGTCTGAATTCAACTGAATATGAAAATAAATTAATTTATCTAATGAATGGTTAAAAATACTGGCTTTAAATTGGACTCGCATATGTATATATATATATGTAACCGCTTTGCTGAGAAAAATAAAATAATCTCTTGACCACTGGATTACAATTCCATGAATAAGTTTATCGCATAGATTTTAAAAAGATATTCTTACGTCTTCCTAAAGAGAGAGGGAGTCAGGTAGTTCAAGGTTTTTCACTTTGTTCAATTCGTGACTTCCTGTGTTCAATAATCAAAATTTTGATATGATTTTTTTTATCGGACGGACTACGATCGGTAACTGCATATAATGTTGAGTCACAGATCCTATGAAACCTATATGAAGTCTAAGCATGCATATGTAACGGAAATTCTGTATACGATTTTTTTCCAAATAAGGCGTTCTCCGGATAAGAGCCGGATCGCAACATTTGGCGATCTTTGGGTTAATCACAAAAAAAACTAAAACGTAGACAGACATAATACAGGCAGACAGGTGGACGGACAGACGAACGAGTGAATAAACAACCTTAAAGCGATAGACGCAATGAAAGGTTGGGTCCATTTTAGATTCTTCCGGGTTTTACATGCATCCTGCCAACCTTGATATACCCTGTACAACAATTAACGTAGGGTAAAAAATATTACTGTTGTTAATGTTGTTAATGTTTACCAAGAAAACGCGACAGAGCATAGTGCTTTGATTTCTTTGTCAATTTGCTATTATGAACAATAACTTTTTACCGTATAAAGGTTCAGAAGTATTCTGTAAGAGGAGGTTCAAAAATTTGTCCCAGCCGAGCCAAGTTTTTCATACCAATTAAGCACATCGAAGTACTGTTACTCAGCGAGTTTTGCCCAAAAATTTAGAAAATTTCAATTTTTTTCCATATAACGATGAAAAACTGAGAAAGTGCACTGATCCGAATTATTTTTAATAGCGTTCGTCCTTGTGGCAAAGCACGTCAGTGTACCACATTTCATCAAAATATCTCAAAAATTGCGGTTAGACAGGGGCAGACATTAGATGGACAGCCGGACAAACAAGCTTAGATCGGTACAATACAAGGTGAGTTTATCTTAAGGCCTCCTGGGTGTTACATACGTCTGCACAAACTTAATATACCCTTGTACTACAAGTAGTGGGGGGCGAGAGTACAACAAGCCAGCAATTAAAAAATGTGTAGAATGAAAGCAAATTCGGATCATATGTCATGGCATACTTTAGTTAAATGGACAGCATTTAACAGTTAATTTCATTTAAGTTTTTTTCATATTAATCGCTTATTAATATTTTTTTTGTTTTTTTTTTTGTGTTTTCAATAATGTTATTTAAATTTTGATGGTTTTTTTTTTTTTGATATTTTTATTGTGTTTGTGTACGTGCATGTGTAATTTAATTTGAATTTATTTATTTATTTTTTTCTTATTTTTTTTTCTGCCTAATAAAATTTATTCTGAAAAGTGACTCAATTTGGGCAAACATTGCATTCATTTGCTAAACCCACTGGAGATTCATTATACAAATTTAAATGTTAAGGTAGGTTTTTTAAGACATACGGCGAAAAAAAAAGTGTGGCATATAAGTATGTGTGATTCCTTTAAACACCATACATTTTACTTAATTTGAATTGAACATTCGCCTCGCCAGCAAAGACACAAAAACAATGCTTGATTTATATGGTTTGCACTCAAGCACATGAAACAAAGGTTGAGAGATAAATCAAATAGAGAATATGCGAACGAATGCTGAACGAACGCTGTAAACAATAAACAAATTGAAAAAAAAAAACTTAACAAACAGCTGTATATGTTAACAGAATGTTGAATGTAACCAAAAAAGTCGACTAACAGGAGAGAGACAAATTTCTATATGTTAACAGGGAGAGAGTGCAATTTCCAATGTTACCAATGCTTTTAAAAGCAAATGTAACGAACGCTATTTAGACACGACAAGCACGTGACGGGTGAGAGGGAAAGAAGTAGAACGAAACATAGCTTACACACTGCACCATCGTTTCGCGTTGTTTTGATCGCGAATTCTTCTCATAGATCCGCTCATGCATATTGAAATAATATTGCAATCGCATAAAAATTATTTCAAACCTAGAGTCGAAGTGTAAAAAGTTCGTTAGCAAACGGGCTAAACAGTGTATACTCCGTAGACGAATCTCTAATCCCCACCATCAGCAATGTGAAAGACATTCATATGGCTTTCTTTTTATGAGCATGACATACGATATAAAAGCCTATGCTAAATATTATTCCGGTCATTTTGTCTTTAAATAAAACGCTTTTGTTTTGTTTGTTTGTTTGATTTTCGTAATCTTTTCCCAGAGAGGTTCAAAAGATTGGTTCAATAACAATTAGCAGAAACTCGGTAACTCGTTCACTAACAACTTAAAAGCAATAAGTCTAAGTTATAACTTAACCCATTAGCCAGTGTGTACAAATTCATCCTCCCATCTATTTTAACACCCAGAGATACGCCATAAATACGCGATAAAATATACGTGTTTTTAATAAGCCAAAGTTTGTTCTCATCGCAGTTTTGTAAACGTTTCAATGCTTGCACCATTGCTCTTAAGTTTACATGTGAAGGCGGAGAAGGGACAATGGAACGGACTTTGGAAATGGAACAAAAATTTAAATATATATACAAAACATTATCGAGCATTTTTTTGAATATTCATGAAATAAATCATTTATTGACTAAATTTTCGGTTTGGATTAAATTTAGGAGAACCTGCAACACTTGAGTTTAACTTAACGGCGCCAATCGAGAGCACGATGTGTTTGTGTATAGTCGTTGACTTGCTTACTTTTGTTTATAAAATTTGTCTTTGGCTTGTGGATTTTATGTTAAATGCAGTTAATGTTGATGTGCTTCTACAGAACTCTTCGATTAAATCAAGATTTATGTTTTGAACAAACGTTAGCCGAATGAACGCCGGCACTATTAGTCAATTTTTGCTCTCAGAAATTGAATTTCATCTTCTCAGTATATTTTTTGGGGCCTCGATAAGAAATGCACAGCAGAGTAAATTTTACTCTCTGCAAATGTATTGCATATGCTCAGCGTTTGTGTAGAGCCGCGATAATAAATGTACAGCAAAGAGAGTTAAGTCTAGTTTACTCTCAGAAATTGAATTTCATATCCTCAGCATTGTTTGTCTCTTAATTTTGCGTGTGGCTGTGTTGTAAATCTCGTGCCGTGTGTATTTTGTCGTTGAAAAAAATAATTGTGAACAACGGATGGCGTTAACGTTATTGTATAAGTATGCATTTTATAAACAGTTTGCATTTTGTTGTTGTCTTGGTAACATTTAAAATCGGAAATAGTTTGAAAAGTTTTTTTCTCTTCGAACGATAAGGATGTGTAAATAAATGTACGTAAATCAGATGTCAAATTTGAAATCGGTAGAAGCGGTAAAAAAAAAAAAAAAATAATTTGGTTAGCGACAAATATTTCATTAATTAATAAATTTTAATTAATTTATATACCAATTAGAGGCTACAGTTAATTAAAATTTAAAATAAATAAATAAATAAATAAATAAATAAATAAAAAAAATAAATAAATAAATAAAGAGGAAAATATCGAATCTGTTTTCTGAACGATAAAGATATCAAATTATTCACGCTATTTATTGTAAACGAAAGCACTTGCTCGTCATAAGAAATGAGACAAAAAAAAAAAACGATCGTGTTAGGGCAACAATAAACAAATATATATATATATATATAAATGTAATAAGAAGTGTGGAATAAACGTGTAGCGGAATAGATGAGATTTGAATGTGTTTTATATATCATATCATAATGTGAAACGAAAATTCTTCATAAGAAAGAATATGAAACGCGAATGAATATGAATAAGTGAACGAAAAAAGAAATCCTCTCAAAAATACTGAAAATGAATATTAGATGCAAAAAAAAGGGAAAAGGAAAACTACTGCGGGATTATCCTTCAATTTCTTTTTTACAATTCAATAAAATTTCATTTGTTATCACATATACATATAAACATATGCATGCATGTATGCATATATATATATATATATATTTATTTATATATATATATATATTTATTTATATATATATGTATATATGTATATATATTACTATGCATGTGCTCTTTGCAAAGTAACCAAATAAAACCTGATTTTCTTACGGTCTTTTAAGGCAAACGGCATTTAATCAACAGTTTGCTTGGGTGCATGCATACATTTGTGTAAGTGTTCTTGTATATGTTTATATGGCAAATTGCATAGCATGTGTTATAAGCCTCTTCTACTCTCTTCATGTTTTTCTTAAATCATTTATTAGTTTTTCTTAAGCCTTCAAAGTGCATCTTAAAGAGAAAAAAGAAAGAAAAAAAAAAGAAAAAAATAAAGTAGAAAATCCAGTGAAGATAGAACAAGCATAAAAATCCAGTCAAGGAAGAGTTTACACATAAACACACACATAACAGAACCTTAAACCATGTGAAAGAATGAGCCGAGACATCTAAGCAGCAATAACAACGTTGTTACATTAAGAATTAAAGAAAAAGCATAAGAAAGGCATATGTGAAGAAAAAAAGTAAGCGTTTTACTGGTGAGAAGCCAATTGCTTTTGAAAAAATGTTTTACAAAAATTAAAACACAAAAAGAAAAATAAAGGAAAAAGAAGAAAATTTCTTAAGTTAATTTTAAAAATTTAATTCTCTTTGGCTTTTAAATTACGAGTGATGATAAAAATCGAAGAACAATTTCGTTGAAATATTTCAACCTATCTCTCGCCTATTGTGTGGTGTGTGTGTGATTGTATTCCTTGAAAAAATTTATTTCCTAAAAATCTTGCTAAAACGAAATCTAGATGCATTTTATTCTCCGTATGCCGTTCTATCTATAATTGTTGTGCACACACTATGGTATAGTGCGTAATTCAATTTACACGAAGGTTTCCGAAATTCTAGTACCGTGTTAGAAGGAAGCCTTGTTGTAAGTAGCCATGTTGAACGACTAATTCCAAAAAGCGGCGAATTTTCCAAAAAAAAAAAAAAAAAAATTCGCACAAGTTCTTTAAAAAGCTAGTAAAACTTTTTCCTTTAATTATAAATAATTATTTTATGGAAATTAACAAAAATTTCCCTTGAAAATGCGAGAAAAAATATGCATAAAAAAAATTAAAATATATACAGAAAAGAAACCTTTTACCATTATATATAAATATAAAGAAGAATTCTGAGCATAGAAAACGTGAAACTTTTTGTTAATTGTGGGCATGTCGGTTAGCCATTTGGCCATCTGGCCACTTGCACACAATAATATTCTGAAATTTTCATTTTTTGTTCTGTTTCTTATGAAAATTTTTAGCAAAATCGTGGCGGTTATTAAAGGCGTATCAAAGCCATCCCCAAAATGAATCTGTAAAAGTTAAGCAGGCATGAGAATTCCAAGCTTCAATCTTTCTGACTTAGCTTTGAAAGTTTTAGGAATTTCAATAACAGACACACAGGTGCTTTCTAGATTTTGTCACTTGTTGGGTGTTGATTATGAATGTGTGGCCCTCTCCGCTGTCTATAACATTTAAGTTATTTGATGGAGATATACATATAAGCATTTTTCAACTGCCTTGAATTCTTTCTTAATTGTCTTAAGATTATGAACGCATTTGCAAGTCATTTACGCCCATTTCCAATCGAGCTTTTTATTTAATTCTTTTCTTTCTAATTTTCAATTCTCTCATGATTAAAGATCCTAAAAGAAATCAATGCGTAGATACGCATATATATAACACATCGCTCAAGAAGTTCATAGGATGGCATATGGGTTCGTTAATAGTGGCGATCCCTATACTTTGCCCTACGAACTTATTGAGTGATTTTATATTATACCAATAATCACAATTAGTTAAATAGATTTAGTTTGATGATAAAGGATTGCTGTACATATTTTACATGACCTTGAGTCATTTCATTTCACATTTCATATTATTCATCGAAGTGGCAAAGCAAAATTATCCTCTCGGCAAAAAAATCGAGCCATGTGTTGCTCTCTTTTTTTTCTTGACAAAAACTATACATTTTACGCTGATCGACAAACTGATAGATGTTAAATTACAAATGACTTCTACGCGCGTCTATTAATAGATGAACAGCCGGATTTGTTATTGTCTGATGTACATATAGAGTAAACATCTTTCAAGTTATTTGCCAGAGCCGAGTTTTTAATATAACCCGATTTTAAGACAATTTTGTAATCTTGCTAATTATATCGTCAGCTACACAAAGCTCTTTCAATTCTGAACACTAAACGGCGTAGGTAAATGTTTGTATTAACATTTAAATTTTTAATGTTTTCTCTTGTCGTCGTTTCAAAGACAAATTTGAGGACTCACCTAAATCAAGCATGTTTGTCGCAAGCGAAGGATCTACAGACCATACATATATACGGACGGATAGCCAAAACATTTCAGAACTTTGCGCTAATCACAATTTATTGTGTAATATGTCACTCGATAAGTTCGTAGGATGATGTACAAGTGCAAGACAATGAGACAAGAAATTCAAATTTTTTTTTCCCTATTATGCAAAAACAAAGATAGCGTAATGTTCGGACTGCCATGAAGTTTTAACACACTTCATTTAAAGGTTGCCACTATCTAAAAGCCAAATGGATTCTTCAATACTGGCGGCCTGTCTATGTCATCCTACGAACTACGATTAAGTGACGCGTTACATGTTTACGTTTTATCCGGTCCTTTGAACCTGACAAACGAAATGACCGGTCGAGCATATACTTCCACGTCTCGGTGATGTCATGTGTAGGGTAAAAAACTTGCTTTAAACATTAATTTTTAAATTCTTTTTGTTTTTTTTTTTTTTTGGCTTATGTTAATAACATTTTCCCCAAATTTTGCAAGAAAATGAAAAAAAACGCAATAAAAAGGATTCGCACTTAATCCGTTTAATTGTATTAACCACCTGAGTGTCGTTACATGAGTGAGGATATTTATGTGCGAGTGTGTGTGTGGGTTAATAAAATAAATAAATAAATAAATAAATAAATGAATACATATATAAAATAAAATTAAACTTTTTACCGGTAGAATAAGATAAACTATACATACATATACACACACACACACATATATATATATATATATATATATACATAGATATGTAAAAAAAGAAACGTATTCGGTTTACATGCAGTTCGTTCTTGTGTACGATTGAAAAAAAAATAAAAAAAAAAAATAACATCGCAATGCGCCTCATCGCCAAACTCGCTCTTAGCCCACCACCGTTCACTTTTTTCTTTTGAATTACAAATCAATAAAAATTGGATTATTTCTATACATATTTTGTTGTTGCGTCTTTCACATAAATAAATACCCAGTAGTGGTACTTATACCTTAACAATCAATCATACCCGCCTCCGCACTGCTCTCAATACTCGGCTATTGTTCAACTATTGTTTAGTTGTGTTTTTTTTTTGTCTTCAGTTTTTTTTTTTTTTGTTATTGAAGAAATATCTTATAAAAAAGAGAAGAAAACAGGAGGAATCTAAAAAACTGTGTTAAGGTAAGTGCCTAAAAAAATGTGAATAATAATAATAATAATAATAATAATGAATAAATAAGTATCTAGGTTATCGACAACAAGAACTGCGTAATTAGCTAGTGAGTGATAAATAAGAGTTGGGAGTACAATGGACTTGGAAATGGTGAAAAAAAAAAAAATCAAGCAAGCCGCTATACAGAAGTGCTATGAATAATGTAGATTTTTCGTCACTCTTCCGCGTCACACGCTCCGCACAAACGGTTAACAGGAATAGATAAGCATAGCAGAGGGAGAGGCCAAACATTCATTTTTTGTCTAAGCTCGAGTCGTTTGAATTCAAATTACAAATAAATTTATTTATTACATATTCAGCCATATTAAGCAACACTCTTAACACTAAAGGCTTTATATAACTCTATAAGTTATTGGGAAGAACACCAAAGCACAGCAAAGTTAATACTTTTCAGTTCTCAAAGTAGACAAATTTTTGCTTAGAATACTTTTTATTCTTAGCCTAAAGTATTAGCGGAGTGAACTTAGTCTAAGTGTTGAAACTATGACATTATATATCAAAGATATCTCAATCGGAAAAGCAAGTAAACAGTGCACAATATTACAAACATTTAATTAGTAAAGGCAAACATAGGTTTTATGTAAAGTATTAGAGAGGAGTATAAGTCTATGCAGGTAGGTTTCATAATTACTTATAAAGTACGGGCTACCGGACTGAAATTCGAACCCGCGATCACCGGCTTGACGGTTGATAAAATACCCAAAACCTCAAAAAGCTCTGCCTGTTATCTAACAAAAAGTTACTATTTACGATGGCGATAGGTGTAGCAATTGCCCTTTAAGCCATTAGTTTGGTTTGTTGTTAAGTCGTTATATAAGTTCGTATGAAAAATCGAATCAGCTTAAAAGACAATTATTATTAAGGGACATACTTAATGTCCTAATATTAGAAATACATTGCAATAAATTACTATATGATTTTTCATCGCGTTGACGCTCAGTTCAGCGATCGTAACACTCTTCCAAGAAACGCCAAAAGACGATTGATTAGCGTTTAGCTTAAAAATAGCACTAAAACCCCACTTGTTCTTTTCACACCGAATTCATATTCTGTCAGAAGAACGGTGGATAATATTTGGAATGAAAAAACTTTTCCAATTCTTTTAAAGTAAACGCTTTTCTCTTTTGTTAAAACCTGGCCGCGCCTTGTATTCACACCTGGTATTAAGATTACTATCCTACTTAGCTTTGATTCGTTTTGTCGGAATTGCAAATGTCCTTAGGATTGTTGAAATTTGTCCTGAAATTGCAAAAAAAATTCCCATATTTTTATTCTCTATCCCGTAGTTTACTTTAGTTTCCACATTGACAAAATCTGAAAGTTCGGGTATCGTTAATGCATTTCGTTGTTTTATTACGGGAGAGACGGAAACGTACGGAGCATTCCTACAAAGAAATGAATCGCGAATGCAGAGGATGACTCAAGCGATAGTGCGAAATGGTTTACGAGAAGCCCTTCCTACAGTGTAGATCTCCAAGATATTTGTCGCTTTAGCCGATCATTCGCTATTGAAATTATCGAAGTAGACTTTAATCGAATTTAAAGACAATTTTGCGTACATAACCTCAATATTCATTAATTAACTATCAAGAAAAGGATGCGGTTATTTTTACGACGTTTTAAATTGTGTCCGCCAGTCAGCCTTACACGTGTTGGCAAGAAACAGAATTGCAGGTAAGGACAGAGAAAATAGGGGAGCAGTATTTGTGCACGTTTGACTTGAAAGTGGAAACATTTGGAACGGTAAGAAAAACCACTTTTGGTGGATGCTTTTAAAGACGGGCTGTCGTGTACTATACGAGCCAAATAGTCCTTGCGTTGTGCTTGACTGGTGGACAAGTCTGTTTTATCGCAATACTTTCTCTTTATCTACGTAGGCCTGAAAATAACATAACCTCCTTACGGCGATGCTCAAGAGTATAGACAGTGTTGGTCACACGTTTACACACTAATAGGGTCTCCAGGAAAGATCTAGAGCTTTTCGACGACTCGTACACAAATAGCAATTTTTCTCGGATCTAGTCGCGGTGGCGGTTTAGTCCAGATATTGGCTGCTGTAAATAATCTTTCACTTACGCGTTTGGCAGCATTTTTCGACATTTCAAATACATGTTTGTTCTGCTTAGCAAACGTCATTTTCTGTTGTGATGCCCAGAATATCGAGAGTTACCGATTCTTCTACATTGACACGGCCAGAGGAGAGGATTTGTTCATCACTTCTTTTGTGCGTTAAAAGATAGTTAAACGGTTTTGCGAAGTCTTAATTACGTTCTTGTCTAGCGCGATGGAGAAGCAGTGACACAAACTTCTTTTGCCTGCAAATAAATAACTAAAGCGTCGTGACACGTGCACGATTTCGTTGCAGGATGTGAAAATAAATTCAAAATGAACTAGCAAAGACACCTACCTTTTCCCTTAGCACAGGTCTGTAAACAACGCAGCACGGCTCTGTTAAGTGTTCAGTAATAAAATATAGTTGGATTTTGAAGCCTACTTCATCCGTATTAAAAAATGTAAAATACTTTTGTGGACAACCCATGAATCTATCTGAGAATACCTCTCAACCAAGCTAAGCAAATCCAAATTCTACTTACAGAACCTATTTTTAACAATTTTTGGTATGTTTGGTATGTTGGCAGAAAATGGAAATGGAAAACTCAAACTTGAGATTCTATTGCGGAAAAAGTAAAGAATGTCATCTGTATTCACGTATATCACGTGAATCTATCTGGAAATACCTTTCGAATGACTGAACGAAATGCAAAATTTTGTAAGTACCGCCTACACACCGCCTATGCACCGTCTTTACAGCGGCTACGCATGGCGTAAACATGACCTATGCCTGCCTACTGCCTGTGCACCGCCAATATACTGCCTATACATGGCCTATGCAAGGCCTATTCGACTCGACTTTGCCTGAGTTTTCATTTAAATTATAAAAAAAAGAAATTTTGAATTTCTTTAGCGCATTCAAACGCATTCACGTGATGTAAGTAAATGTACGCAACATTCTGTAGTTGGATCACGATTGAGTTTACGTCTTATAATATGGACGGAGTAGGCCTCCGTAGGAATCCAACTATATCTTATTTGTGAACTTTTAACAGAGCTCTGCTGGGGTGTTTACAGAGCTGTGTTAAAGGAGATGGTAAAGGCCTTCGCCAGTTAAATCCGAATTAATCCGCACGCCCTTTTTCGTTGATGATCGCCAGAAAGGGAGAAAGAGAAAGATCACGCTTGCCAAAGCGGAGTGTAGAGCTAAGCACAACGCATGCACAAGTACCGTGGATCATGCACTCAAATGTCAAAATATCGCACGGTTGCACGTAGAGTTGAAATGTATGCGCTATTGCAGCAATGCGCTCAGACAGCTTTACTTTTAACTCTGCTGCATGCATTTGCATTGAGAAGCGAAATAATGATGTCTATGTAAATAAAATAAAACGATTGGATCAGTTCTTAAGCATCACATGTTTTCGCGGCAACAATGGCATGGAAGTGGCATGCATTCTGGCTGTTTAATCCATTGCCTCGCTGCACTGTATCTTTAAATTGCGTTCAGCTCTTAATGCTGCTGCCATAAGCGATATGAAAATTATGGGTCACTTGCATGCATGCCATGAATGATCGCAATTTCAAATTTTCTAACTTGTGGGCATTAAGCGAATTTAGATTTGGACTGCAAGTCTCTTTCTTTTTTTTTTGTTCTGCTCTTTTCAGTTTTGTATCTTACGACTTGTTTTCTAACTTACCATGTTTTAACAAAAATTAAATGAATTGTATAATGTATAAAAGTTTTTACCATTCATTTCCGTTGCTAATTAAAATTTAACAAAGCAGATAAAATTATGATAAAAATCTTTACTGCATATGGAATGGCGTTCATACGAAAAATTAAACAATGGCTACTAATAATAAAAATATTAAATGAAATGCATTTTTCGAATGCATGTATATATATATATATATATATATATATATATATTTTTAATAAAATTATTAATAAAATAAACGAAAAGGAATTCGATAATAAATATAAAGCAAAGTTTATAATTTATTGGCAATTGAAATGTCAAAAAAAAAAAGTGAAGACGCAGTAAAACGTATCAAAGCGAGTTATAATTTTTACGAAGAATTCTGTCACAAAAATTGTACAAAATTATCAAAAAACAAATAGTGTCGCAATCAATACAAGAGCCATAAACAACACTATCTCTAATTACTAAACTGTAGTTTTTCTTGTTTTTTTTTTTTTTCTGTTATACCCATCACCCAAGGATGAAGGGTATATTCGTTTTGTCAAAACGTTTGCAACGCGCAGAGACACCACAAATAATATGCATGAAATTCGGAATCGATTTAAGCGTATCCGTCTGTCCCTGTGTCCCTCTGTCCGTCTGTGAAATGTCTGTTGCAAATATTCTCCTGTTCGCAAAAATGAAGATATCGTCTACGAATTTGCAAAAGAATTTGAGGCACATGTCTATATATAACTGCCACGTGTCTATGCAACAAAGACGGTGAACTGTAAAGTACAACAATACATGCACCATGTAAATTTTCCTTTTTATTCTGAAAATAGAAAAAATCATCCGGATCCATCCAATATAATGAAACATGAAAATGTAGTTCTTTTTAATTTTTTTAGTCTTATTTAGGATCACGGTGATGGGTATAGAAGACTCGGTCACGACTAAATGTAATTTTCTTTTTTGTCTTTTTTTTGTAAAACAATTGCAAACACTTTTGTTAATTATATTAGGTCCTATAGTGTTTTGGAACATGTATCAATAATTGCCAATTAAGATAAAGAGTTTTCTTTTTTCAGCTACTGCGTAATAATAAATTTCAGAAAAAGCTAAGGCTACAATGGTGCACGAGATTTGTGGTAAATAATAACCAAGTTTTCCTATTAATTTAAGACGTCTCAGTAAAGCGAATTTGACAAATTCGAGGCTACTTATAGGCTGTTACCTATAGGTTGTACTGTAATGTTTGAGAATGAGTTTCGAGACTCGTCTCAAATTTCATCTGTGAGAATATGTGCCTCGACTTTTAACTTTTCATACTCTAAAATCTTGGATGGACGTGGCTATTTTTTTCATTTTTGTAGAATATACGTGTAAACCTTTATCGTATGTCGAGCAAAAGCCTTGAGATCAAAGGTGTCCTCACTTACGTTGTCGTGTTGTGGTGTTCGATCGATTAGGCGGTGGATTAATCTGGAAAAATATACAGCTGAAGCTGTATAGAAATGATTAGGCTGGCTTGTAAAATTTTGGGCAAAAAATTGTTGTCATGAAAACGATGAAAATTCGTAAATGTCCGTCTGCCTGCAGTGAGTTTTACCGCACTCGGTATATTCCCCGGCCCTGGCTGCTTCTGATTATCACTTATGCAGTCTTATTTCTCACGTCAGCGATTTACAGAAGTTAAGGATGTACGAAAATTGCCTTCAAACCGTGAAGTTTCTACTGCTGGGTCGTTCATTAGCTACCCGATGTATGATAAACGACTATTGATAATGATGATCCATATTTCGATTCTTAAGCTTTGTAGCAATTATATCTTAAATTAAGTTAACCTTTATGGAGAAACGGAACCTGTACACCTTTGATGAAATTGCCAAAACCCCTATAAAACTACGATTCCTTTAGAGATGTTTTGTGAACATATGAAAAAAATTATAAAACTTGGTTACATTTACCAAGAACTGTGAAACCAAAAATGATATTAAAAAAAAAAACTACAAATTATATCCACTGGCAATAGTGAACTAGAGCCCAGCCTCCGCCTGTACAGTGCGTTTATTCAATTAGGCTAGTACCGTATTAGGGGGTCAAGTCAGTACTGCAGGTTATGCTGAACTAATAGAATGTCTACCTGCACTCATCTGTGAGGATACGCTTTACCTTTAGTTGAGCGTCTTCACTGCAACATCTGTTATACTGCCAAGTTATACTGCCAAGTACCTGCACTTAGCTATTAGGATACGCTTAACTTTTAGTTGAGTGTCTTCAAATTAACATCTGTTATACTGTAGGTTATGCCAAGTTAGTAGAATGCCTACCTGCACTTAGCTGTGAGGATATGCTTTACCGTTCGTTGAGCCTCTTCACTCCAACATATGTTATACTGCAGGTAATGCCAAGTTAGTAGAATGTCTACCTGCACTTAGTTGTGAGGATACGCTTTACCTTTAGTTGAGCGTCTTCACTCCAACATCTGTTATACTGCAGGTTACGCTAACTTAGTAGAACGTCTACCTGCACTTAATTGTGAGGATACTCTTTACCTTTAGTTGAGCGTCTTCACTCCAGCATCTCTTATACTGCAGGTAATGCCAAGTTAGTAGAATGCCTACCTGCACTTAGCTGTGAGGATACGATTTATCGTTCGTTGAGCGTCTTCACTCCAACATCTGTTATACTGCAGGTAATGCCAAGTTAGTAGAATGTCTACCTGCACTTAATTGTGAGGATACGCTTTACCTTGCGTTGAGCGTCTTCACTCCAGCATCTCTTATACTGCAGATAATGCCAAGTTAGTAGAATGTCTACCTGCACTTAGCTGTGAGGATACGCTTTACCTTTCGTTGAGTGTCTTCACTCTAACATCTGTTATACTTCATGTTATGCCAACTTAGTAGAATGTCTACCTGGACTTAGCTATTAGGATACGCTTAACTTTTAGTTGAGTGTCTGCAAACTAACATCTGGCTATACTTAACTATCAACGTCTCTATCTTGAGAGGCTACGTCTACTCTTTCTGTCGCTTTACTAAACCTTCAAATTTTAGTTGAGGTATTTACGATTGCACATCTGATTGTCGTAGTTAGTAAGATAAAATAAAGTAAAGATTTTATTGACGATATAATTTCTGAAATAGTTTTTGGTTTATTAATGCAGTTTTCATCAATTATTTTTTAGAGCTAATCTAATGTAATTTTTTATATCAATTGTGTATAATACAAGAAAAAAATTCGTGGCCTTTTTTTTTTTGAATAGACGGATTTAGAGTCACGTAACTGTAACAATGCCAATCTCTAAGACGACATAGTACAAAGCGTGTGAAAGAAACTGTGCGAAAGGAAAGGAAAAAATACAACCATAACGACTTTCGTTAATTCAATTGAAAGTAAACGAGTCTCAAAAATAACGCTGAAAAAAGCAATACCGCTTCGTAGAGTTGAGAAAAAAAAAGCAAACTCGATATTTGGATACCAAAGGAATTAACAGTGAAAAATTTCATATGCTGAACTTTCACCTGCGACGAGCTTAGCAGAAGGATTATGAATAGTCGATAATATAGAACAATAAGGCGATGTGATCCCAGATAGATGAAGACGCGCGGATGACGTATTAACATCACGCAAGGCAAGGTTTTGTGTTTGTTGGGGTTGAAAAGAGATTGTGCTTCGAACTAGCCAAGCGAATGATTTCACTCCACTGCTAAGAAAAAATGGGATTAATGTGCGCATTTAAGATAAGAATTGTTTAATAGGAAAAGCGCCGTCTTTCATGACCACAATGCTACGTCATTTACATCTTTGATGACTTGGTAAGACTTAAGAGAGTCTGGAAACGTTTGATGTCAGACCTTGGCTGGTAGACTGTCAACTTGTTTTGCTCTTTGCGAAATCCTCTCCACGGCTTGGTTCACAGTTCAGCAGTTACGGCTATCGTCAATCGTAAATATAAGAAAAATATATTTGAGTTTAAAAAAGTCTCGGTCTGTCGGTTTGACGCAATATTTTTGCTAATACGGAAATCTCAAATCCAATTCATTTCAACTGATTGATTTTCCCTAATAGTAAACGGAGAGGGAAAACCCAAGTGCACATTCGCGGCGCGTCATGCAGTTGCTGGCCGAGGAGATCGATTAGCAGAAGAGCAAGTTAACGGATTAAAAATAAAGCCATGAACTTAGATAATAGTAATAAGCTTGTAAAAATGTATGTAAATAGACTATTTGCGGAAGGCAGTGTCAGTCGGACAAAAACATTTGAGTAGAAAAAGAATATTAGAGTTGCGAAGTCGAGAGTATTGCCAAAGTAATATGTAAATAATTCTACCCTTAAAGAAATTGTAAATAACGAATCGTGAAGAAGAATATTCACGATTTAGGGATACGAACTGTATCCGAGAAAAGCGAATTTCGTAACACTATAAACAACAAAATATTATGTTGTAGTCTCTCTCATTATACTCTCAGCACTTGTGATACCAGGACACATTAATTGTGTACGATTGTATGCAACACCCACTGGGGGACTAGCGATCAGATCGATTTAGAAGCACTTGCCGAAAGGATCCAAGCTTGTCCGTTCGTTTGTCTGTCTGGTTTTCTTGTGTTTTCAGGTCATAATTTTTCAGAAATTTGAAACGAAATTTGGTGCGCAGAAGTGCCTTGGCCCAAGGACAAAACGCTATTAAAAATGTTTCGGATAGGAAAACTTTTCCGAGCACTTCCTACATAACGCCTTATTTTGAGAAGTCGTTACATGGATAAAAGTAGAGTGGTATAGGGTACTTAATGGTGGGCGGTAGCCCACTATAGCTTTCTTACTTGTTCGATTCTTGCTGGAATTCGTAAATTCCCGTAAATATTTTCCCTACAAAGCGGCGAGTCAGTTGTTCTTCATTCGTTGAAGATTTAAAAAGAAGTAGAAGAAAAGGCCCATGAATCGAAAAAATGCTTTAAAGGAGGGGAAAACAACCAAACTATAGTTAATCTTAAAGCTTACTCTAGTCGGCCCTTACTTCCTATCTGTGTATAAGTTGTACCGATTGATCGTCATTTGCGGTTTGATATAATTTATGGCATATTATCGACACATTTTCTATCACACGTACAATCGATCGGTGAATTTACACAAATTTAATTTCATTTTACTTTAATAATTTTTCGTAATCAAAACATTGCGTTGCAATCCTAATGTAAAATCAAATCAAATAATTGTTTATGTTCACTTAAGAAAACTTATTTGCATAGAAAATTATCTTTAATTAGAAAGCAATTAATAAATGAAAAAAGGAAAACAAAATGCCGTTCGTTTATTATTCATTAGAGCGTAAAATTTCATTTTTTCCCTTTCAATCATTTTGCATTATTTAAGGCGGTTTTCTTTTGTTTTTTCGTGAATTGAATTATTTGAAATTTCCTGATTATTAATGACTTGCCCTGCCCTATGGCAATTTGTGGAATGTTTAATTGCTTGATGGCTTGTGCCGAGACTGTGCGATCATTATAGTTAAACCAAGGACTGGTACCAATAGCGGTACCCAATAATCCGGTGTTTCTGCCAAGCAATGGTAAAACCGGTCTTGTCGTCTTTTAGTGACTCTTTTGGTATTCTAACGTCTAAGCACAGATCTGGGTACCACAAAGACGGCAAAATGACATATTTCTGCTCTAATCCTCTTCTACTAATCTCTTCTAAGCATTTTCACTATAATAACAGAAAATAATGCAACGGTATAAAGAGACAATTTTTACATATTAAAAGAAAGTGTAGAAGAAAAATGCATAAAAAATTGGAAAAGAACAAGTAAGAATAATTATATCCGTTCGTGATCGAATCTTTTACACCCATCACAGGGATCCTATAAAAAAGGAAAAGGACAACATTTTCATATTGTGTAACATTGGATGGGCTCGGCTGATCTTTTCTATTTTTAGAATAAACTTATATGGTGTATGGTGTTGTACTTTACGAGTATTAAGTAAAAAACACTGAAGGCAAATGTGCTCGCAGTTTTTGTTGCGTAGACATGTGAACGGTGTGGGCGCATCGTTTGAGTGGCCTGGGTCTTTTATTACATTCTTTTGAAGTGTTTGCGAACGGGAGAATATTTACCATAGTTGCTATTTATTTGGGCAGATGAATGAATGGATGAGTGGACAGATAGACAGACGAACAGGCGGACATGGTAAGTTGCATTCCTAATTCGAGTTTACTGACAGACATGGGTTAATCAATTCAGAATTTCATGCCGATCGAATGTGTACACTTTGTGGGGTCTCTGATGGTTCCTTCTGGGCGTTTCTGCAGATAGTTGGAAAGGCTATTAATAGAGGATTCACGACGTGCTAATTTCGTTTTTTCACAGCACCAGGTTTGCCCACACTAGCTAAGCTTTATCAACTTGATTTATAATATAGTGTGAAAATGCTTTCCTTTCTTTCTGTCCTATTAATTAATTTACGTACAGAGATGTTTTGTTTATAATATTTTGTAAAAAAATTTTTGAAAAACTTTTAAAACTATATTTTGACTTAAATCCCTCCGAAATTTCGTTTAACATAATTCTTCTAAAGACTTAAAAGACCGGCGTAAAAAAATGCTGGTTAGCGTCTTTGCTAATTATATTTAAATATAGCTTCACACCCTTAACCAACTTTTTGTTTCTCAAAGGTTCATAGATACTGTCTTCCCCAAACCAGAGCAATGGAGGAATATCTGCCTATCGGCGATACTTTGAAAACCCGTTCGGGAATCTAGTTTTGATAATTTTTAAAAAATGAATACAAATCGAAAATGTGTAAAATCGTATATTACTACTATTTACTAATCAAATACCAAATGGAGCGTTTCTGACCTAATAAAAAAGAAAAAACTATTCGTTTAGATAAGTGCGCAGTTTTTCGTTCGCCATTTTTATTATAGGTTTCTATGACATCTTTAATATTCAAGATATTCATCCTATCGGGTAGTCTAGTAAATAAGAAGAGTGACTATCAAGTTGGCATAGCCGAGATCAATTTTCCGTGCGGTAGTAGATCGATTAGACTATAATTACGATTGTTTACCTGTGGCTTCAGCTATAGTGAATACTCTACTGCTGATGTCTAGACCTTCCAGATTGCGGTCCACACGCCCTAATCGTGTTTACACATTTATAGTCAATGAACCTCTGACCGACTGGCCATAAAAAAAATGAGTGAACCTCTAGCTGAAATTTGAAGTCAATTAGACGAGATTTGAGTTGCCTGAGCGATTAAAGAGATTTCTTAAGAATCCAAACAAGTTGTTCGCATATATTGATTGGCCTTCCGTAAATTAATTGTTTATAATTTCGCGTTTACAAGGTAGCATTACTTACATATTTGGTAGCGTGTACCGAAAACGTGTACGGTAAATGTGGCCTGGAACGTGGAAAGGAGCGAAAGGTGAATAGCACAAGCATTGAGTGACGCCTGCAGTTAAATTGAATCACTATCAGGTTAACTTCTGTCAAGCTGTCGAACCGCCTCTTGTATTATTTCTCTCGTTAACCCAATAATTATATGAAGCTTATTAATCTGCCAAAGGTAACGAACTGTTACCTGCCACCTGTTGTTATCCTATTTATTATTATTATTATTAACATTTACAATATGTGTACATATGTGTGTTTTTTTTTTTTTATTTCGTACGAATTATCCATTAATTATTAATAATGAATTTTAATTTGTAGCAAATAAGAGTCTTTTTGCATAAAATAACGTTTAATGAAACCGCATTTTAATAAAAAGTGCAGAAAAACTGCATATGTTTGAGGCGCATTTCAAATACTCGTAATTCTCATAACACTGCATTTGCCTTTTTGATAGGTGCGAGTGCGCATCAACAAACTGATTAATATCTTTGTTGCTAAGCTTCTTATGAGTCGATACCATTTCTATAGAACTTGTACAGTTTGCGGTACATGCATTTGTACCGTTAACGGTATACTTTTTAAACGGTGTTTACAAACGTCATTCAGTTGCAAAAGGCAAGAAGTTAAGTGCTACTCTTTTTAGTTTCTAAAATCTTAGCTTGAGAACAGAAATTTAACTAGACAAAATTAAGCATGTACTGAAAGCGGTACACGGGAGCAGGGTATTGCAGTTGCTTTGGAAGCTAGTCTTTTTCATTTAGCAGTTGTGCGACTTTTTATCACAAACCCAAATTATTCTTTGATCTGTGGATATATAAAATACAATGTTCTCCTCTATGTACAATAATAATAATAATAATAATAATAATAATAATAATAATAGAAAAAAATGAATGCAGCTCATTAATGAAGTGACATATATATGTGTGTGTTTGTCTGGTTTCTACAGACGGAATGATAAAATGAGTTTACCCCTATATCTAAGCTAAAAGAGTGGTAAAATTCATTATACACACATATCTATACGCATGTGTTGGTATTGTGTTAAACATTTAAATAATTTATTTTAATTAAGTCGTAATATTTTTGTATTTAAATTATTGTGATATTTATAAATATTAATCACATTGTTGTCGTCATTAATTTCAGTTTTTATTCTATAGGTATAATAGAATGAAATCTTTTGTTTTTGCTTTTATTGTTTTTGCGATATACAATAAGATTTTTTTGTTAAAATTTCCATCATATTAGTCTTTTTTTTTTTTTTTATTTTAAATAATTAACAGCCAAGCTTATTATATATAATTATTACGTGATTAAAAAAAATAAATAAATAGAAAAAAAAAAAAACCACGAAAATCAAAAACTATATAACAATCAACAAATTTAAGAACTTTGAACGATTCGGATTAAAGCACATTTTCATGAAAACCATATGCGATTTACGTCACCTTCTGAAATAATTTCAAGAAGAAAATCAAATTATTTTGTACGACATTTGGTTGGTAGACGATGCGAAAAGCCCTTCACTCGATTCACTCGGTTGACCGTATATCGCAATTTTACTTATCGTATGTAATGCGTGTCATATTTTTTGTTAGACTTGGCCACACTTGATGCGCAATTCTGGATAGAAGAATAGAAATTTCTTTAGCTCGTCCGAAAGGTATTTGGTTCGGACGGAGTAGGCTTCCAAATCCAATAACAACCGGTTTTCAATTACTTAACCGAACGCTGTATGTGCAGAGCTCTGCTCAGATCATTGGTTGGTAAATTCGAGCTTATCTTCGCATCCTTAGAAAAACATTCATAAATATTTCTTCCTCAAAAGAACATAAAAGAACATACGACCGACGAAACGGTCAATGCATAAAATAACACAAGATCTCCACCCGCCATAAAATATTTTATATAAACTAGTGAGCGGTTCGTTTCGAGCCGAATATATTACTGTTTCTTTTTTTCTGTGCTTTCCCTTCTTCGCGGATTGTTTGCTTGGTTGTATCTCAGGATTTGACTTCTAACTCGAAATTTATGCTCTAGCTGGCGATTAGTACACGCATCGACGGACCTGTCAGTAAGCTATACTCAGTCTTATCATTTTAAGGTTGTATGGTTTAATTGTTCTTATGTATTGTGCAACTGTTGTTTAAATGGTTTGCCATTCATTACTTATTAGCACCTCGGCTCTAATGCAGAAGTCTTAACGGCGGCTAGGATTGCATGACTAGTCAATCAGTCAAGTTGCTTTAAACATGCAAAAAATTCTTATGTATGTGCGTACGTATGTGCTTATGTATGTATGTATGTTGGTATGTAAACCTTCTTTTAATTAAAATAACAAATACAGCATATAAACGCAAAGCATATAAATCTCGGTGTCTACGTTAATGAAAACAACTCATCCTACCGAAAAAGCAACAATAACAATAATATCAAACAAGAAAAAAAAAAAAAAAGAAAAAGAAAAAACGATCATAAAAAAAGCAGCAACAAACTGACAATTCCACAATGTTGACATGTCTTATAACCATAAGCATAATATCTGCTTGTGTGTATATATGTATATATATTTCTGTCTGTCTGCGCCTGCCTGATTTAATAACAGTGTATTTGACTATTTACTTGTACGTCTGTACGGCTGTCTATTTGTCTATCTGTCTATGTATGCATGAAATTAACATTTTTTGTCATAATGAAAATGCTATACAACATATTTTTTTCGCTTTGTTTTTCGTGTCTTTTTTTTTTTTTTTTTTTTTTTAAATTTTTTTTT
>KK502472.1:470211-524485 GCA_000688735.1 Glossina austeni | reverse complement strand
GGCTCTGTAGCAACCATATATATATATATATATATATATATATATATATATATATATATATATCTATATATAAATAAATAAAACAATCTACATATAAATATATATTCAGGCATTGTAGCAAACCACAAAACGTTATTTGGTTATATAGCAGGCAGCAGTCTGGTGGTGGCCCCTGTTTCGCTTTCCTCGAGCTTTTGCTATGGTTCGGTTGGGTTTGGTCTGGTCTTGTGTATAGCACGCACTCAGGCACATAATACTTATATACACACGCACTCTCTGTTATACACACACACACACACACGCGCAGACACACACACGCACACACGAACACACACACACACACACACACACACACATACATACGTACACCTATACAAAATCGGCAAGAAGCTGTTTCTTGTCATGTTGGCTTGATGATGCCTGAACAACAACATCGCAAAATACTTGTACTTAGAGTAAAAGACATAAAGAACTTTTAAATTTTTCGTTTTTTATAAAAAAAATCTACTAAAGAATCGACAATCGAGACTAAGGAAAAGTAAGAAGAAGAAGAAGAAGAAGAAGAAGAAGAAGAGGAGGAAAAAAACTGAAAAATTGCAAAGATCACAATGTAACAAAATTGTGCAACAACAACAATAACAAGAGCTACACTTAACTTTTATAGAAAACTATTGTGCTACAGAGCAGTCACTCACATATGCTCTCTTATATGGGGTCTTTATAAAATTATTATAGAGAAATGCAAACATTTTTCTTAAACCGGTTATAAAACATTAACAATAGCAACAACAATCAGAAAAGAAAAGGAAAAGAAAAAAATTTTTGTAAAAGTCTAAAATAAAACATAACAACGAACAATATCGGTGTTCACTGTTTTTTTTTTTTTTGGTTTTCTTTGCTATTATCATTTTATCGAAAAGGAGAAGAGAAGATCGCTTTTCTAACATTTGTGTGACGTTATTATTAGAGTTCAAACTCGTAGGCCGATCTAAATGGCTAATGGATGAACTACCAATCTGAACTAAATACCAGAAATACCAAATATTATTGATACGCCGCAAGTCAGTCCATCTGAGATCATCATCATTTATAGCATAATTGAAAAACAGCGAAGCCACGGTAGCGATTTTCGCACAGATTCAAAATTTACAATAGATATCACGAAAAACGAGAATATGAATTAAAATCGTGGTTATACTATGCTCGACTCGTTCATTTTCGAAATCTTCAATGAACTGATTTTATGGGGATACAAAATTTTCCCATCAAGTTTGTATACCTAAAGCTTATTACTATGCGTCGTATCATGACTTTTCTAAAGTAAAGCGCAATATGGGAAGAGGTCGCAAACGTGTGCCGATCCACCAACCACTACTATAGGTCTAAGAACATAAAAATACGTGGACAGATATCAGACAAGCAAGCCCAAGTTGAGTCGACAAATGGCGATTCTATGACGTCTTAAATTCTTCTGAGGGTTACATTTACAACCGCACGGACTTAATATATCGTATGACACAAGGACTGTAGGGTACAAAAAAACTTAAAAATTGAAAAGGTTAAGCTTGCGCATGCGTGCATCGTCTCGGAGGGTGTGAGCAGATATTTCGGACATCGGATATCGTGTCATAAGTCAATGCTTGAGTATATTAAACCCATCATCACAAATTCCAATGAAGATTTTCGCTGATCTCTGATGAATTAAACTACAGTTTTGATGGTATTTTCAGTTATCACAAATTTCGATTACCCAACAGTTGCACTATCGCGACCATTTACATCTTCATCTCATAACTCATCTCATAACTTCATCTCATAGCTCATAACTCGTGGGTTTTGCTCTATACTAAGCATATACATGACCAAAGTTTTAACAACGTCGACACCTTCTTCCGACATTTAGTTGGGTTCGAAGTGATAAGCACATTATCACCTACAACGCTTAAGGTGGCTGTTTAACCACTTCGCTGTCAGGATATTAAGGGAAAAACCTCCTTCACAGCCTAAGGTTTTTTTTCTTAACTATTTGACAGCAATTAGAATAGAGTTTACATGTATGTATGTATTTAGAGCATTCTAATACATGCCTTAGTAAATTGTCGAAAAACGTTTATCACGTATGCCAATGCGATGTCGAGCTGCGTCACATACATGTGCCGTTTGGTAGCGAGCGAGCTAAGCAGAACGGACAGAACGTCAGCGAGGTATGTATCTCTTTCACTCACACTGTCAGGGGGTAAAATGTGACGTCACTGCAATCTCCCACTTTGTGAAAATCCCGTTTCAGTTCCAACACCATTTTGTTAAACACCGGGATTTTATGGCGAACCTAAATTGATTGTGGAGCAACGCATAATAGTTAAAACATCCCGAAGATGAAAGCTAAACATTTACTAAGTTTTTTTGATGTGTTACCTCAATATTTGTATGAAAGAAATAGAAATAGGATTAGAAGTAAGTGTAGACAATTGTACGAACACGGTTGAGCGGTGTATAAGCCTGATGACGAGAAAATCTACGTACACGGCTCTGTGCACATCTTCACCAGCTGACCACTGGCCGGCTGGCAGGATAGGTATAGCGGCTTCTTATGAAGCTGTACGGGGTGAGAGACCCATTGGACGCAACAAAAGAAAAACATGTACTGATGCATAGTCCGAAATACTAAGCAGGGAAAGTAGTGTAAATTATCGCACAGTATAGCCGATCTTTATCATTGTTTCTACACATATATATATATATATTTATGTATAAAGTAGGTATCCCCCCCTTCGTTCGAACTTCTTTTTCTAAAAAAAAGAGAAGAAAAATGTAATTGTATAAATTTCTACTAAGGCATGTTAGGACTTTAAAATATGGATGTGCACACGTATTTATTGTACGTACGTATGCGTATGCACTTAGATATAGCTAACATATGTTTATATATAATTATGTACATAAAACATACACATATTTCAACGATACAAGACATGTGTAAGCAACATGTGTTCTTGTGTAGTTTGGTGTTTTTCTTCTTTTTTTTTTTTTTTTTTTTTTTTTTTTGCTTTTTCGTCGACAAAATGCCAACACTTCAAAGCAGCCCCATGTTGTTTTATAGTCGCTAATATTTTTAGTTCGTTTCTTTGCGCTTTTGAGAGCATACTTATCCTCCTTTCTTGGTTGGGTTTGCTCCTCCTTTCAAAATAATATTTTCTTTTACTTTCCATTTTCAACAAAAAGTGTTCTTCAAGTTCTTTCTTTCTTACTCTACTTGTTGACTTTGTGAAGGAGTTTACCGAGGCACTTATGTGTATAAATTATAGGGTGTTGTTGGAAATGTTGAAAGCGTGCACACATGCACATAAACACACATACACACACGCACAGATATATATATATATATTTACATATATATATATATATATATATGCGTATGTGTGTATATATATATATATATATATATATATATGCTACATATACATAAAATATAAAAATGATTTTTCGAAAAACTTCTCTACCGATAAAATCCTTTTTGCCGCTCTTTTCTTTCCTTTTTCTATTTTGAATGAATTTTTCTTAATTTTTAATATAAAATTTTACTAATTTAAAAGAAATTTCTCTTATAATTAATTATCGCATTTTACAAAATATACGTAATTCACATATGAAATTTTATGCATAACTTAAGTGGTTTAACTAAGTTCCTAAAGTTCTGCTTGCTATGTCCTTAACCCTCTCTCCAGTCAGATGAGCACTTACGATCACGACATCGATTACAAAATACTTACATGATTTGTTGCGAACAATGACAGATGAGGAAGAAGTGTTCATTTAATTGATTGGATTTAGGTATAAAATTGTGTGGCTTTGCTTTAATTTTATAAAAACTGAGAGGCCGCGCAAATTTTCGTGAAATTTTTTTGCTTTAAATGCTATGTCTATAGGAAGGACCTCTCCATCATGATAATGAATATTTCATTCAACTTGAAGTTTTCCAGAGAATAATATCCTCAAGTAGTATTCTCTTGTCTGTAGCTTCGAGGGGAGGATTAAATTGTGAACTTTCTGGAAGAAAATTGTTATGTCAGTAAAAAGTTGGCTTGAAAGAGAGAAATTACCGCTTGTTTGTGGTCGTGCGGTCGGAGAAGTAATATTGCAATGAATTATTGGGTGATTCGGAAAGAATTTTCGTTTACTTTTTTTTGTCGAAAATCAAAGTCGATCTCTTTACAATGTGTATATATATTCTATCAAGAACAAGTAGAATTCATTAGATTTAAAAACTCAGCGATCTCACGAATTGTCATTGGGCGGTTCGCTTTCATTGATGCCTTCATTTTGTCTTTATCAATTCCTACTGGCCTTCCAGAAACGAAATTTTGCAAACAAGCTTTGGCACTTCCGGTGTTCTGCTCACTTATCGCGCCTCCCTACGCATCCAATAATTGCTTTCTTGCTTGAACATGATTTTTACCTTTTCGCTAGCAATAGAAGTAAAACTTTGCATATTTGTTAAGGTATCGAACGAAACCCTTTGCTCAGAATCAAACAAAATTTTTCTCATACAAGCATCACGATATCAGCTATCAAATGTATGAAGACATGAAATGGGTCTTAAATGAGAGCTGGCCTCTAAAAAATTGTAATTAAATTCACTGTTGGAAAAAATGAAACGAGTTTCCGAAAATATGACGGAAGTCTCTTTTCCAACTATTCGCCTACTAACTAAACATTTTAACTCGTTTGCTAGCTTCGACTAATTCGCTACAGGACTCAACCGGCTTTAGCTGCCTTTAGGCGGTTTCAAAAAACCTGACAATAATTGCTGTGTTGTATTGAATTTGGACTTGCATAGAGTGCGGGAGTTAAGGAACGACTACGGATTGTCTTTTTTTAAATACCTGGACTCTAGTTCATTAATGCGGATATAAATAGGGTTTAGTTTTTGTGAGGGAGTGAGAAATGAGAAATGAGCCTTCGGAAGGGGCTTTCGTTTCGATAACTAAGCTCAATCGACGCTATAGACGACACGAAATTAATCTCACAAAGCTAAGCAAAGATATCGCTTTATATATATATATATATTATGAAGGGTTTGGATAACGGTACTTTTACTTGCTTTGAGCACAACAATTAAAAGCAATCTGTGCAATTTGCTGCAATTCATGCAGGGCAACGTGCGTAATGCGATCTAAATGCAAGATAGTTTATGGCTTTTCCTATGAATTTCAGTTTGAATGAAAAAAATTATCCGATCAAGTGTATCTTCATTCTGTTTCTCGTACGCGATGTGATTGAAAGCTTATGGTTTTTTTTTCTGTTTTTTTTTTTTTGTTCGCTTATAATTAATTAATAATTAATAATTAACAGATTTTATCCACGAGCTCACAATGAAAAGTTTTCATTTCATTAAAATTCATTGTAATTATCGCTGTAGTGTAACGTAATGTTGCTGAAGCTGATGTTGTCAGCATTAAAGAGCAGGCAGCAAGCAATTCTTTTTAATGCCTGCTATTAAGTGTCAAAAGAAAATTTATGTTTGCTTTCTGTGAATACAAAACGAAATGCAACAAGTTGCTGTAATCATGTGATGGTGTCTAGTTGTTGTGTATTGTTGCAGCAATTTTCTGTTTATTAAGACATTTTATCATAATCTATTATTAAATGTAATTGAAAACAAAAACAACAAAGAGCGTGAAATAAAACCAAACAAAATTTATAGCAAAAAAATGTTGATATTTGCGAAAAAACAAAAATAAATAAATGAAAATAAAAACAATTTGTGAAAAATATTATTACTAAGGCAATGCAATTTAAGGAGTGCTTGGAAATGGAATAAGGAGTGTTTGCACATTCACATCTATTTCGATATATTTTATAGGTCAAAATAATTAAAGAAAAATTGTGTTGGCAAAGAAACGAAAATAATACGAAAATTTTTCTTAAAATCTACTTGAAAATTTTCTAAGCAACCAACATTATTGTAGTAGTAGCATACGCAAGCTAATGTTATACAACCTTTCTTAACACGTTCTCCACCAACCTGCTTATAAGCAGATGTCACTAGCGCGTCATGTGCACCGGTTTCGGTGTTAGGCTAACAAGCTTCAAAATATTTAATATTTTGTGTATTTATCAGAAATAATAAATATATAATATATATATATATATACATATTCCGATATGCCGCGAGCACTGTTGTTAGTAGGCGTTGCGAAGCAATGTTGTAAACACTGCGTAAACGTTGCGTAAATCGAGAATAATAACAAACATCGCATAACTCAATATGTCTCTGGGCTACTATATATATATATAACAACATTGTCGACAGACCCATACGATTTCTGGATAGTAACAGCCTTCAAATCAAATGCGTCCTAATTTCGTGATATTCCGACCATTAGTTTCCAAGCTGCAGTTGTTTAAGTGAGGCTACGTCTGAGGTAGCTTCAGAAGGATTTCGCCGGTTCCTGCCTACTCGGCCGACTGCTAAGTGCCGACTTGACTTTGAAGTGTAGTGATGAATCCATGTTTCGTCCATTGTCGCATATCGCATTTTTATTTCGCCAAAACAGCACCAAACAGTGCTCGTAGTCATCAAGACGTTCTTCTCGAACTAAGCAAAGGCGGGACTGATCCACTTCTCATGGACAAATGCTCATGCACAATAATGAATACACTGTTTTTTTTAATATCATTAAAGTGTCAGTTATCTCAAGCAACGTCACTTTTCGTTCTTCCAAAATTATTTTGTGGATTTTTCTAATTGTTTTCTGGAACGACTGCCGAGATTTTAGTATTATTGGCATTCATAGGGCAATGTTTAAAATTAGCAAACCGCCCAGAAACTTATGTTTTCGGCACCGAGGAATCGCCATAATGTCTGTCCGCCAATCTTGGTAAACGTATTTTTTCTTGTAAACTAATCGTCGGCATGAAATTTGAAGGTTGGCACTATTCAGCAATCAATCAGATGCAGCGTGTACTGAAAACGGTGCACATTGCAGAGAATATCTCAAATGAAATTATGTACGATGTATAAAGCCTAGCAGGTGTTGGACAAAACTACACTTGCTATGAGTTACGTACACAAAATTTCAAATGCTGAATTGATTGTAGAAACGCACCTCAGCGTGTACTGAAAACGGTACACATAGCAGGGAATGTACGAAGTTTGTTTTCAACGAAAATACTGGGTCCTATTCCATTACTTTTGCCCGAATATTTTGAATACTTTGAGAGAAAAGTTAACATTGATCTCATAAGTATCTCGATATTGTAATGTCTCGCGACATATAATGTCTTACGATTATGATCATGCGCAACACGTACGACGAATCAAGTAAGATTTGAAGTAGTGTATGCCCTAAACAGAATACACAGTTAAATGTAATCACATATTGCTAAGGGCGGAAATATTTTTATCCGTCAGTGGAGAAGAACAATGCGACAATAGGATGTTCAGTGCAAGGCTAGAAGTTAAGGACATTAAAAACACTACGATTATCGTTTGATTGTTCGCGAGAATAGGGAAAAAGTTCGTGAACACTTGATTTGAAAGAAATTTAACTAAATCTAAGTGGATGCAAAAAAGTTATCCCAAAATCTGTGCAAAGCATGCTTTTATTATCCAAATTTTATTGTCGAAAACAATCAAGCTGAGCTTTTTTTTTTTTTTTTGCGAATCCGATAAAAGTCGCTTTCATTGATTGTGAAAGCAAATGCCCGAAAGACTCGTACACGTAATAATTCACTGTGGACGTTTTAAGTAAATCTATCTATTGTCGTTGTTGTTGTTTGTTGTGAAAAATAAACACCTTGAAAATGGGTTCTATTTGCTCGCCTTTACCCCCTACCTCGGAATGGCAAATAAAACCACGACTGAGCCTTCAAGTCAAATACGTGCATCTACAGTCAAATGACAGGCAGTACACACACACACACACACAGGCATTCATAGACTCAGTCAATCAATCAGTCAAGTCAGTCAAATAGTCTGTAACTCAGTCATATTTTTTTTTTTTATTTTTGCTGTTCTTTTTCTTTCTTTTTTGTTTTGTTTTGTTTTGTTTCTTTTTCTTGACTATGTTGTAGACTGGTCCTCCAGTCTATATAGTGCTCGTTTACTTTACATTTATACATATTTCTATGTATATTGCGTTGTGTATATTCAGTAACTGTGGTTTTAACTCTTTTAACCATTGTTGGGTGCAACGAAACAACTGAAGCAAATTTCAGGCAGTAGTCGAAGCAACAAAAACAACAATAGCAACAAGAAAATCAAGAAAAAACCTTTAGGGATTCATGATGTCGTTGTTGTTTGCGGCAGTATTATCAGTCATTCAGTCAGTCAACCAGTCAACCAGTCAACCAGCCAACCAGCCAACCAGTCAAGCAGCCGAGCAGCCGAGCAGTCAACCAGCTAGTCTCTTACTCAGTTTTAGCAAGAGGAAGAGACTTGCTTGAATGCTTGCTTGCTTGCTTGCTTGCTTGCTTGCTTGCACAAACAATTCAATGCAATTGCATGATGATACTGATGTTTCTGTTGGTGATGATGATTTAAAGTTTTTCTTTCGTAATTTCATGTTCATTTTTTATTATTATTATTATCTTTGTTTTTTTTTTTTTTTTCCTTTTTTGGTTTTTGTTTTCTGTGCTTTATTTTTGGGGGTTTTCGGTTTTCAAATAACACAACTAAAAGAATGTTATGAGAGAAGAAGCGAGCGAATGAGAAAAGAGGAAAAAAAAAAAAGCAAAGACCTCTTGCCTATGTAATCGTTGCATGATGTGTTGGGATTTAGTATAGTATTCTACAATTTTTTTTTTTTTCTTTGTTTTTAATCTTTCTTTCTTCTTGCTTTTTCTCTTTTTTTTTTTTTTTTTCTTATTATTATTATTATTATTTTATAAAGTATTTTCTGTGTCTGCATCGATGTCTGCGCTACTGTTGTTCTTCATGCTGCTGATCGCAGTGTTTGCTGGTGTTTGTTATTAATTTAATTTTGTGGTTGTATTGCCACATATTCTGGCCAACCGTTATCATCATGCAATCATCAACATCGTCACAATAATATCGTTGTCATGCTCTTTGAGTTCACTTAAATTTCATTAAAAATATTTTTGGCAGGAATTGTTCTTTTTTTTCTTTTTTTCTCCTTAGATTCTAGGTTTACACAAATAAACAAAAGTTACGAAAGCAATTATTTTTATAAGCTTGGTCGCTACGTCGAACCACAACTCGGCTTAGTTGCAATAGATCATCATTCTAAAGTGAATAGTTGATGCAATTGATGCAATCACTAAACAGGGCCACTCAGTGCTGACATTACCATTCGGCCTTTGGCAGATCGTTCCAGATCGTAATTTGGGAAGAATTGCAAACAGGATGTAAACCCTACATCAGGCATGGTAGAAGCCATATTAAGTTTACATGGATGTATGTGACATACAGAAGGATGCAAATTTCCTTATTATACCGATCGGTTTAGAACCATTTTTTCGATTGGATTCGATTTAACCACGTCTGGCCGTTTAATGGCTGTCGATATAATTTTGCGTCCAATTTATAGTTTGCTATTTTTGAGGTAGTGTGACGTAACTCACTACACTGGCTTGTTTTCGTCAATGACTGCAATAGGACCGCCATTCGCACTTGTGCCTTACATTTGAAAGAGTCGGGAGGTAAAATAAAATTTGCATATTTCAAAATTTCCTAACAAAGCCGTACTTGCAATGTTAAAATTTAGGAAGGATGGGGCAGTTTTTTAAAGACCGTTATTCGTCTCTAAGAAGACTGAGCTTTTATGTGCTAAACAGTCGCTTCGAAATTCCTGACTTGATATATACACTTCCTCTTCTAGGTGGTTGAGTAGCTTAAGTATACTTCTTGGACTCACTCCCCATATAAGAAGTCTCGTGGAAAGTAAGCCTTCAGCTTTATTCCGAAAATAGGTGAAGAACAATATGACCTTTAGAAAGAAAATTAACTTTGTTAAAGTTGGATCAGGTTTTGGTTCCCTTCTATACAAGGACCTCCATGAAAGTATAGAAAGGAGTTATAATTTCTGGCATTTTATCGCGAAAATGTCGAAATCACTGGTCATAATTTTTCCAATCAGACGGAGCAAACCGTAATGATGCAGTAATCCGCGGCCTCAACGGCAGCTATGCCAGCTCGCAATGGAAATATTATGGATTGTCTGCAATCGGTGACATTGCTTTCATGCAAAAAAGTGGGCCTAGCTGCTTGTACGAACCCTTTAAACCCTCATTTAGTCCAGTTTTTTTTGCAGAAAGTTGCCATAGCGGTAAATTTGGACTACTTATGTCTACTTCTCGGACTTTTTCCCTTAAATCGTGTCCTGTGCCAAGTAAGTCCTTATGTAGTAAGCAGTAAGATAGAATTTTTAATACTCTATGACGAAGAATTATATTAGGCGTAGTAGGCTAAAGTTTTTAAGGGTCGCCCTTGTGTTTTTATAAAATTTTCCCTTGCTGATAACAAAGACCGCGATCGAGACTAAGAAAAAGTAAGAAAATATTAGATTTTACTACCTACTCCCTACTACTTACCTACTACTGTCAGCACAAAGTTTCTTTTTTAGGAATACATTTTTCTGAAAAAGTTGTCGAAGAGCTCGTTCTATATTATTTGAATTTTATATTTAAGTTTTCCTAGCGCTTAATGTAAGAGAATTCTGTTAAAATGGAAGAACACGCCCACAGTACTACGTGAACTGAGAACAACACTGCTTTTGAAAACAAATTAGTTTTTGCTTATTTTCACTTACAAACTAAAAATTTCCAAAAAATTTGAAAATGACCCGAACCAGTGAAGGAACAATCATGCAATGCCCACACGCCCACGCAGTGAAAACTGCGAGTACCTTTGCTTTCTGTAATTTTTTATTTATTATTCGTAAACTACACACACTTCCAGTTTTGTTCTGAAATTAGAAAAGATGAACCGCGCCGATCCAAAATTATGGAGTATGAAAATTGAGTTCTTTCCTCCTTTTTTAGTCCTTGTTAGGATATGATATTGATGGGTCCAAAAGATTCGGTTGCCGAATACGAATATAATTGTTTGCTTTGTTTTCTTTTTTTTTTTGAATAATCATTTAGGGGATGTTAGCTATCCATGTAACACGGTGACTGTCAGAAATAAATGACTTAAGAGGAACAGATGGGAAGCGAGCGCAGCCTAGTGGATGTGCGTTCGATTAGCAAGTGTAACGCCTTTGCCGACTAGGCGCTTACTATAGCTACGACCAAAGTAAACTTTATCACGCTGAGATTTGAGTCCACGAACACAGACTTGGTAGACGCGATTTGTATACGTATTACTGCTGCGAAGTATCTAGAGATACTGAGACAAACACGACACGTGCAGCTTGCTCACATTTCCATTTTCAGTCAATGTTCAATCTACAGCAATGGTTATGCAATCGAAATGTTACCGCAATCTGACTCGACTCTTATCCAATACCCATTTGTAGACATTTTTCCCCCCCAATTCCATTTCTAACGTGATCACCTCACTTGTACGACGACTAAGTTCGTCTTGGCAACTTGGTACGGTATGACCTCGTTCAAGTTCCGCCACACAATATTTTATCATTACCGACAAAACAACAATGGCTTTGATTTTCATTTAAAAAGAGACCCTTCATACTTTACCCATTTTTACAGATTCACTGAGAGGGCTCACTTGACGAGATGCCTCGTTGTTAAAAAGATAGTTAATAATCTAGCTTTTTTACGAATTATCCTCGCAGGTGATTACATTTGCGAAGCTTTCAATCAAAAGATGTTTATCTAGATGCCGTCCGTAGTTAAGAAATAAGCGGATTAGTCGGAGTTTTATTCAGTATTCAATGAATGGTATGCATTAGCAAAAACCATCTGCAATTATTCCAAATTAAGTAATAAAATGTGTTGCACTCACCGAATATTAAATGCATGTCTGTTAGCTAGTGTCACATGGAAATAAATCCCTCCATCACTTTGATGATATGACAGTGACGAGGCATAATATAATTACTGACCAAACAATTACTGCTACTGAGTTTGTCCATAGTATGTTTCTATCAATGTGCTTCACTTCTTGACGAAATGGACTCAGACTTGAAAAAAAAAAAAAAAAAAACAAGAACGGACTTGAAAGAAAAGAAAAGAGGGAAACACGAAATAAAAAGTTTAAATAATAAGTAAAACAAAAGTTTTCACAAATTACTTGCAATTCCAAAAAGTGTTTACTCCACAATCATGGGTTGTGCTATGCTTCAACGCATTCATGTATGAAATGTTCATTCATTCCTTTATTTATATGCATTTAATATATGTGCTCGCACTTAACGTGCATATATTTGTCTGTTTAATTAACCTTGAGTAAAAGTTTTCGTTGTTTACGATATATTTAGAAAAACGTGTTTACTTAAGCAGGCACTATTTACGTGTATCTCTCTCAAAATGAAAATAATAAAAAAAATTTAAAAAAAAAAAAAAAAACAAAAACAAAAACTTACACTTTAAAATGAAAGTTAAATTACCTGAACGTGGTAAAGCGGTTGGGTGATTTACTACGTTTTACAAGGTCATCTATCACACACACACACACACACATACACGCATATACATATATACATATATACATATACATATATATACATATTTACCTATCCATATATATATATATATACATATACATATACATATATACATAGATATATGCATATATAAACACGCACGTAACTCATACAAATGCATATAAAGAAATAAAACAGTTATTAAGCATAATGACAATGATAACAATGTTGCTGGGTTTTTATTTCATGCACACACTTAGAAACCAGCTTAAATTGTGACAACAGAGCTGTGTCTTTCTCTCCATCGCTCTAAACCTCTTTCCTCTTTCCTCTTTCCTCTTTCCCATTTCTTTTTCGTTCGCTAAGCACATAATAAGATATTAAAAGTAAATTATAACTAACTTTTGCCTTTTGTGTGGCTGTTGTTGTTGATAAAATGTTAAAGAGAAAAACTTGTAATTAAAAACCACGCACTAATGCTGAGATTACCGCATTAGAAAAAAAGCTAAAAGAAAAAAAAAAAGGCGAGGAAAATTAACGCGCCAACGGCAACTGCATTTAAATAGACTGCCGCGCACAGTTAGTTTTTTTTCTTTAAATCATTCAACTACGTTCGACTTCTTATTACAGTCTTTATTATTTATGAAATGCACAACATTCAGGCATAGCGGCAAACTTACTTTGCCCTTGTGTTTGTAACATTCAAAAATGTTTACGTATACACATGTGTATATGTTTGCATATATACATTGATGAAGAAAATTAGTTGGTTGAAATTGTTGGTCGAGTTAAACAATAGCTCGCACACGACTAGCATGGAAAATTTCGGTCGTCGACAAGTCTCATGTAACACCCACCCATGTTGAATAGCAAAATTTCAAAATAGATTCGAATGTCTGTCACATCTCTAATAACATTTTACGTAAGCATTTTTCGTAGAAGTACCGCAATTCATGCCCGCTATATAGGAAAGTACTGGAGTAGTCTACTAAGTCTGCGATGAAAGGTATACATGAAGTTTCTCCGATAATATGCAGTATGCAGTACGCAAAAGAGCTTGGAATAGACCCTTTCATCTTTTATTATACCAACCATTTGAGAATCACTTTACAAATAGATTTAAGCATGTCCGCCTGTCTGCAGGTCGGTTCATCTGCGTATTTGACCTTCGTTTTAGGCGCAATTTTTTCATCTGTATATATGTCCTCTGAGATGAGACTTTGAACACTGGCATGCGGTAACTCATTTGGGAAAAAGTTGCATTGGACCATTGTTGCAGTTATTCGCTATATAAGGCCTGATTTCAAAAAAGTCTTCATATGAAAAAAATCTATGATTTTGAAATATATTTAAACAGAAATTTGCACCGAAAATTTGGCCACGTTGGGGACCACTTATTTGTATCTGTCCCTTTAATTGGTATCGAATAGCGATCGTACTTCTTAAGTCTGAATTATTTAGATGTATTCTCCAGATTCCTCCCAATATAAAGATACCATCGAAAAGTTAATTTTTATATGGCAACAATGCTTCAATTTGGATATTTTATGACGAAGGCAGGCAAACAAGTGTAGAATATTTTATTGCCGACTCTGCTCGACTATAAAACTTTAATTTAGTTTGTTCTATATATGTATCGTTGTTGTGAAATTCTTAATTTTGGATTATTTCAGGTTAAGTGGTGCGGAATATTTTATTAACTTGACTATAACGTTTAAACTTGATTGCATTGCGTTTGTTGTAAAGGAAGTGGAGGCGTAATAACTTCGCAATTGGATAAAGAACATTCCAATGTGTATGAGAATAAATTGAAAGCAAATTGGAATTAAAATTTTATCGCTTATTGCGGGCGTCGGGACCATTTGTAGGGCCGGACATCATCAGGAATGTTCTGAGGGACATACACGTAGCAGTGAAATTACCTCAATTGCCTGTACATTGTGGGCGTGCATGTAGGCACAGAACATACCATTTTTTCAACGTCGATTCTTCATCGATTAGGACATTTTTGTCTTCTTTCTATTTTCCTAATTTTCGGCTGTGTGTCCGATTTCGAATAGATTCTGGGTCAAGTTGAACCATTTTGGTAAGAACAGGCGATATGCGTTTTCGTGTCGATTTACCCAAAGTTCAATATTTGGAAGACCGCGTCTCTATATCATAACATTGATTGTTTCAGGGTATTTTGATTTTTGGTTTCTCCGGTTATGAAGTCTTGAGGCATTTCAGCTAAGGATTTCACTATAAGGAAAACACTATATATTTTAGGTCATTAATTTTAAAATTCTTAGATGTCTTCTAAGGAGTTAGTATGAATTTTTAAAAGAAAATAATTAAAATGTTGTTTAAACTTTTTCCTCTTTTTTTTGCAGATTGAAACACAAATTACTCACGTGTGAGGTAAGTTATTAACTTTAATAAGATTTTGAAGAAGTGCTTCACTTTATTCTACCGTACATAAGTAACGTGTTACTAAGTTACTACGCGAAATTAAAGCGCCATCTGTCACTTGGTGTGCTTAAAAGTGTTGATTTTGTAAATCATGCTTTTTAGTGCCACGACGTTCTTTGCAAGTGAATAACAAGTAAAAGAAAAATTATAGTCGGCTAAGACCGATTGTTAAATATCGTACACTACAATAAAAAACTGTACCCTCACAATTTTGTGATCAAATATTGAAAATTATACTTTATACTGGAAGGGCGACCTAAAACATGGGCTGTCGTGGCCTAAATTTACAAATATTACTGTTCTCGTTTCCATTATCTACCCTTTATGTATGGGTTGGTGGCCAAAAAGTAAGACATACGTCGTTCAGATGGGTACCGAAATGAATTTATATGTCAAATACCTATCCTGGACCGACCTTGTCTACAAAATATACTTTTACTATATGAAGGTTTACTTTTCTTCGAAACGGTTATGCTTGGAAAGTTGAGCGGTGCGATCCAAATTTTTCCCATCAATTTAGTATAATTCGGAGATTTAAGTTGAAAGATTTGCGCGATTGTAACTTTCGTTTGCTATGACAATATTTTTGAAATAAGACGTCATATGAGGATTGGCCGTAAAAATGGTTCGATCAGATTCATATCGAGAAAGTCCCAGGCCTGATGACCTGAGCTTTGAGTTTTTTAGACAGATGGACAGATACATCTAAATAAATTCAACAAATGATTTTGATTGGATCGGTATAATAAAAGATAAATTCATCTTGAACTCTTCTCGATGTTGCAGACATCCACACAAACCTGATCTACACCATAGCATAAGTCGTGCAGAGTGCAAAAATGTCAATGTAAGCCATAAGTCGACCGGATTCTTTCATATAGAAGCGAAGGTAAACTTTTTATAAATTTTAAATAACTCTTTAGTTACGTGGAATGAAAAGGTATCGACAGCTTTATTGAAAATGTATTTTTGCGGTCTTTTTTTCATATTATGTATGAGTTTTTCTTCTTTTTTCTCCTCTTTTATTTTCTTAATTTATTAAATTCAATTTTCCAAATGAATACCTTGAGATTTCAATTTTACGTTTTTGGTTATTTGCTTTTCGTTGTTAGTTTTGTTACTGTTGTCGAATTAATTATATATTTTCACTTTTCATAACCATAAACTAACTTTTATTGCATTTCTTTCGTAAAAAAGAAAAATTGTTTACTTTGCTCTGATTTCTGAAGCAGTGAAAACTTATGAAAAATGATAGTGCTGGCATTAAAGAAAAAGTAATTAATTATTTAGAGCATAAAATGTATGTACACACATATATATTAGATTGTCGGAAAAGCCCTAACATATTGTTACATAAAATTGAATGCTACTTCACGTGCTAACCCCAATATTCTTTTAATTACGTTAGGCTTACCATTCGATTGCGAATAGCGTTTGACGTTATTTACGCAGTTAGCAGAACTGCTTGAAGAATTCACGACTTAAACTTTGTTCACAACACTTTTCTTATTTATATAATCTGACCAAATATCTAGCGGATGTCGCCTATCGCCATGTAACATAGCGCGTGTGAGAAAGAAGTGGGGAAAAAAGGGATGGCGATAGGAAGTGCAGCGGCCGAAACCCAGTGGGCGGATATGCGAATGCACCGCCATAGCGTTTGCTATAGTGAGGACCAAGTATAGTCATCGTACCCTATTAGAATTTATATACGCCAACAACGACTGGCTAGTGGGAAAAAAGGGATGGCGATAGGAAGTGCAGTGGCCGGAGCCCAGTGGGCGGATATGCGAGTTCACCGCCGTAGCGTTTGCTATAGTGACGACCATCGTACCCTATTAGAATTTATATACGCGAACGCTGACTGGCTAATCGTGACTCTTATCTACTCGGCTATGCGGCAACCCACGCCAAAGCAAAAAAGCAAAAGAGCCCGCTTTCTCTCCCTCATGATCAACGCGAGTCAATCAATTCTCTTAATTTAAGCTCTCGGTTCTCGAAAAAAGTCAATCGAATGTCTACCGATGTTTTTATGTTTTTCTGCTTGGACTTCATTCTTTTTTCCTCACCAGTGAACTTTTGCTATTCGCACAAGACATCTTTATTTACTTTCAAACTGAGAAATTTTATTTTCAAAAGACTTACTCACTTTCGACGACTCGAGTATTTTCTGGCAAAGGAAATTAACAGAATCGTAAAGCGTTTGATTGCTTAATGTTCCTACTATAGATTCTTAAGAAGTGGGGGACTTCGTACGCTCTCTTTCCCATCACATATTAGTTTTCTACCTCAGTGCAAATATCCAGTGGCAAGAGTGATATCCACAAAAATTGACATAAGATGGGTTTTGCGATATTCTCGTCATTCATTTTTCGAATTTTCGACAAAAGGCATCTACGAATTGCGAAATTAAAGTGAACCGTAAAAATATTCGCTTATTGATAAGGTCGAAAGAAAATAAAGGGTGCGGCAACGATTCTCGCATTCAACTTTCCGTCTCACAGCCGACCAGCGAAGACTCTAAACTTCAGCACTAAGGTAAACGTAAGTTAATATGCATTCCTGGTTAAACACTAAGAGCCAACATAAGCAGGTCAACGTATACTCTGTGGATAGTTTGTGAAAACCTTTTCACGCTACACCTTTTGATCTATGGGAAATGTTCTTTAAATATTTAAGTCACTGAAAGAAAATCGCGACTTTATTTCTAGACGTCGATTATATGTCGAAAATACGAGAGTAAAAAAAATACGAGAGTAAGACAGACAGTAAGAAGTTTCATTGTTTCCATCTTTCATCTAACTTTTTTGGAATCTATTATTTCTCTTCAAATTGAAAGGCTTATGAGTGTGAATTGTTGAATGGCTCGACTTGAAAAGGGAATAAGGTGCGTTATAACTTTCTCGATAGGCCACTATACATATATAATTGTTTTATTGCTAAATATCATTATTAGCAAGTAAGTGCAGCACAGGTCTCTGCAAGGGGGGCAAATAACGAAGAATAAAATTTCTCTATAAATTCTTAATAATTTCTTATTGAAAAGAGTTTTTCTGTCGTTCGAAGCTTTTTCTTACAAATTCTACAACGCAAGATATAATGTACATAGCACAGGATATTAATATGCACACATTTTCTTTGCTTTGTAAGTGCATGGAGACGGAGATAGTTCTTTCGGTATATGTCAGTCTATCAATATGCAAATGTAGCATATTCCTGCTGTAGCATTGTTATTGACATTTGCTTGTCAACATATTCCTTAGCATTATGTATATTTTATTTTTCTAAATTAATTTCCTGAACTGTCAATGTTTGCTTATCAGTTTCATATTTGCCTATAAAATGATTTTAATTTAATGAATAATAAATAAAATTTTTAATATTTTCTTTCACATTCATTATGTCTAACAAGCAGAGCTCAACTTTAGATTTCCTAACTATTGATTACGCTTCACATTGTTCCCCCGAATGTCCTATGCGTTCAACTTGGCTTTACTCTCATTTCTGGCTATCGTGAGAACACACGAAAGTTATACAATTCTTGCATATTCCGGTTTCAAACCAACATTTTCTCGAATTTCTCGCATCGAATACATTTCGGGGTGGAACTCGAGCAAACGAAAATTAAAGCAAAGTGTAAAATATTTATCCCATTGTTGACGTGTAAGTTGCCTGGAAGGATTTTTATAATGACTGCCATATTTTGTTCGCCACATATACGTATTGCATTAGTATCGGTAATGGCGGAAAACATATAAAAGTTTTTGTTGAAGACAAACAGCAGAACAAATTATATTCTTATAAACGGAGGGGTCTCTCTCTAAGAGCCTCTTCCTGACAGGCTTAGCTCGTCTTTTCTTTTCAACTGCTCTGCTCTGAGGTATGTAGGCATTAAGGAACGATACAATTACCCCAGCAGGTAATATTCAGCATCTTCAGACGATAATTCAAATCTTTGATCGTAAAAGTCGACCGAAAGCTCCGTTGTGAAAATATGCAACTCTCCCGATTATAAACTAAAATGTGGAAAGGGCGTCCAAGTTCTTATACCTTTGATTCGTATCACATGAAATAAAAAGAAAAATGGAAACGGCTAGAGCATCGTGCAACGATCGAAATGTGAGAGAGTTCTAGAAAGCCGGGAAGTTAGCCTTTTGTTCGCCTTCGTTTCATGCAATGGCTTATATAGTCGGTGCTCTTGCATGGAGTGTTATCGAAGAATTCGAAGAAAAATGTCGTGGGCAGTACACTCTGAGCCTAAGCTATTCAAGCGTATTAAAAACATATTTGGACACATGGTACGTGAAGAAAATTGCGAAATCCTAGACCATATCGAACGCCGTAGCGGTATGGACAAGAAGAAAATTTCATGGTTGAGTGGTATAAGAATTGGTCCTCTACACAGCAAGTTAGAATTAACTAATTAAGCGTTTTGGACCTGACCGCATATAAGGGCCATCATAAAAAAGAGTGATTTTATATTCAAATTATGAAAAATTTGTGGTATTTTATGGCGACATTGAAGCAAGTGATCATGAATGTATTAGACGAAGTGATCGAGGATATTTAGTATCCGTCCTTGCCAAATACTAATCTTTTTACTTGTTTCCTGTAAAAGTTTTGATGCCCTACACCACACGTAATAGAGCATTTGTATGGACGTACGAAACACTCAGACGAACTCAAGATATTTTGATCAAATTTGATGCACTGACGTGCTTTGACTCAAGCACGAACGCTATTGAAAATACTGTAGTTCAGCCAGAGCAGGTCTCTTTTTAAGATCGTAGCAGGCGTAGAGGCGTTAGTGGACTAATAACGAATATTTTTAAGACGAAAACTCAAAATGCGGTAATATTTTCGGGAAATTTGCCGGCTCCAACCTAATTACAGCTCATAGAACGAATTTTCTTATCTTCTGATTGAATCGCAATTTCCCCAAACCGATAGGACGTCCGAAAACTTAATCGAATTTTGTGCTTAGGATAATTAAGAATACATAGCATAAACAATTGATTGGGTTTTCGATGTGTTACGCAATATGTGTAAATGAAATTTATTATCCATACAAATTTTGAATGATCCATCCGCAGCACAGAAGTAAAAGAAAAATAAACGAATTGAAAATCTAGGAGAAAATATTGATCGCTTCAGTGTCAAACTTGGAATTTATTTTTTTAAAAATATGTTTTTCTTTCGTTCGGGTAACAGGTTTGCCGTCAAATTCGTTTTATTGGAAGCAATTTTCGTTGCAGAAATTTTGAAAAGATGTGCGACCACCTTAACCGCATTTTGTGATATCATAAATTTTCGTTTAACTAAGCGTGCAAAACGCGCGCATGCGTAAATTATTATTAACATTACTAATATTATTCATAATATAGATTATAAAGGCTCTCCTAAGCAAACTAATTCATTTCAAAGAAATGAATTAAAAACGAAAAAGAAAAATTCATTTACAGAACATTTGAGTATTTCTCATGTTAAACGATGAAATTTATTATTTGAACGAAAATAGAAATGGGTTAGTATATAGATATAGATATATATATATATATATATATGTGTGTATATAAATCGAAGAAATGCAGAGCAAATAAAAGAAAAAGTTTCTTTACCCTACCGTTATTATTGTTGTTCGTTGTTGTTACTGTAATGAAAGTAAACACAGCAAATAAGTTTACAGATGGTTAAATTTGTGCAGGCGTACGTATGTATGTGTAAATAAAAATATTTTGTAAGTTTTCAAAAATCGCCTGCTATATGAACAATGAAAATTTATTATAATTACCGTTTTTTTTTTTTGCGGTATTTATCAACTAAATATGCATATGTATGTGTATATATATAAATGTATATATAGATATATGCTTCTACCATTATAGCGAGAAATTTCAACTGCAGATCGCTTAAAGAGACTCTGTCTAGTCTCTAGTGTAGTTTAAATTGAAATCTATATATATATATATATATATATATATATATATGTGTGTGTGTGTGTGTGTATGTATGTATATATATATGCATATTTTAATTTGATAATTAAATTAAATAACAAAGATGAAGAAATTATGAAATGAGTGGAATGAGTGTTTGAGGAATAAAATAATAATATTTATTATAAGGAGGGGGTGGATGGGGGGGACTAACGATAAATAATGGTTAATAGGTTTCCTTGTTTATTACTTGATAACAAGCAGATTTTAATGCAAATGTAAATAGATCTGTCACTCTTCATTAATACTGGTAAGATGCCTTATATCACCATAAAATTATATTGTAATTGTTAATCTCTTTAATTTCACTCGTCTGCTATACCAACCAACACTTATCTCATTCATTGGCCATTATAAACTTATCTTAACAAGTATTGCGTAGTCTCTGTAATTGAAAGATTTCGACTAGTTTTTGCGTCAAAGATAAATAGAACTTAAAAAAAAAAAAAATAGGTTCACTATTACGTACCCTACATCTATTTTCACTTAATACAGTTATTCATGTAACGACTCTTCAAAATAGGACGTTATTGGGAAAGTGGTTGGGAAAGTGGCATGATCCGAATCATTTTCAACACCATTCCGCTTTGGGCCAAAATACGTTGGCGTACCAAATTTTATTAAAATATCTCGTAAACAGCGGCCTTTAATGCTGAATGCAAGCCAAAAACGGACAGACGGGCAAATGATCTTCGATCGACCCACAAGTTGATTCTGTTATTCTGAGATCTAGAGATCAGTACAATGAAAGGTATTTCTATCGCAAATTCTGCTGGGTGTTAAATACATCCACACAAACATAATTCGTCCTTGTACCACAAGTGATGTATAAAAGTCGCATATAGATGAATATTGAACACAAGATATCATAGAACGTAAAAAAAGGGCAACTACACCGCCAACCGCGATCGCCCGGTATAAAGAGCAAGAGAATTTGAACAACGCAACTTAGGCGGAAAGAAAGAAAAGCAAGAATTAAAGAAAATCGCGAAATTTTCCGTCTTTTACGGGATTTAGTGAACGAGGCCAACGTCGTATGTCCATCATTCCATTATTTGATTTCCCAAAAAACGATTGGCAGCAAAATGGAAAGAGCTATCCGATCCACACTTTTGTGTGTTCCCCTGAATATTGAACTTAGTGATAGAAATTTAAGAGCCGTTCCTTTACTCATTCACTTGAAAAGGAAATAAAATTTCTTCCGACATATTCATGGAAAGCAAATCATCGAACGTTGAAGGGACAGCTCTTCTATTTTCCTTGCTACATAAGATCTGCAGGCGAACATGCCGTACAAAGATGCGTCTGAAATGATATTCGAAATCGCGTTACTGAAGATGTTCTTCGCTTTGCTCGCCCATTCACTGTCAAGTTAGACAAAATTGAATCATATGATCTGTAGGCGAATATGCCGCCTGAAATGATATTCGAAATCTCGTTATATCGAAATACCGATCTCGAAGAAGTTCTTCGCTTTGTACGCTCACTCACTATCAATTTAGACAAAATTGAATCATACGATCTGTAGGCGAACATGCCGCCTGAAATGATATTCGAAATCGCGTTATACTGAAATATCGATCTCGAAGAAGTTCTTCGCTTTGGTCGCACACTCACTATCAATTTAGACAACATTAAATCGCTAAATCGTTCTGAGCGGCCTTAAGAAAAGACCAAATTTCGACATTAATCAGTCAAGTGTTTCCAGGTTCTACTTCTTGTACAATGGAATGGATTAGGAAATCCGATATTCGAGTACACCACGAACTGAATTCGAATCCTTGATGGATTAAGTATCACATTTCAGTTCACCATCAACCATTTAAGCGGCATAATTACTGACAAGGAAACATGGATTGTCGGTCGTAAACGATTTTCTATGAAGTGCTCCAACCAAGCTTGGCTCGCGAAAAAACTGCGGTCTGGTGTTCGGTGAAATATTGAAAGTAAACTGTTTGTCATGATTTGGTGAACAGATTAACTCTAAGTCTTGTTGAAACACATACAGATAGATATTCATTCCTATTCAATTCTTTTCCAAGTGTTTGTCCGATCGAACAGCAAAGCCATACGTAAGTCAGTGGCTTTTGCACATTTTATCAAATGATGAAATGTACGCTGCAATGACGACAGTTTCTAATTCCATTTTTTTAATCCTAATTTAAATACTGGACAGATTCCAAACTAAAAAAAAAAAAAAATGAAAATGAAAATTAATCATAATGAAAAAAACAAGATATAAATCGGATAGAAAAAAAGGCCCATAAACCGGTTAATTGAATTAAATTAAAAATATTTACTTCGTTTTTTTTTTTTTTTTTTGTTTTTATTACTAACGTAAATATAAATCATTTAGCACAATGGCGATTAGCTTGTTTTGATAATGAACTATGGACTAAGTATGAAAATTTTACATTATTTTTACTGCGATTAATTAAGTTTTTAAGTATTTCATAAAAAAAAAAAGTAGGGCAATTAAATAATTTGTAATCCTATTACGTGTTATTTCGCTTTTACCAAAGCCTAATCATGTTTTGCAATTTTCAAGCATAGTTGACATGAAATGATGTGTTGACATACCCGTTTGCAAAGACTTACTTACTTACTTACTTACTTACTTACAGACCGCAGGCACACAAAGAATATCAGCTAAAGTGACTGACTTTACGCAAATTGAAATCTCATTGTATTGACTCGAAGTGAAATGAAAGTTAACCATACTCGTATACACACACGCATACACACACACACACACGCGTGCGCGCGAGCACACCTACCATTATCTGCTTTCGCATACATGCAACTGCTAATAAAATGGCCTTTGACTAGAATTAAATAAACAAGTGACTAAAAAAAAATACATATAATAAATCAACCAAGACATTCGTACAGACAGACAGACAGAAAGCAAGAAGGAACGAAGGAAAGACAGAAACAGAAAGGTAAAAATAGAGAGAGAGAGAGAAAGAGAAAGAGTGGTCGAAGGCTTCATTGCACCTAAACACTTGGCCAAATGAATTCTTAAGGCTTCTTCTTGGTTGCATTCATTTCTTGTTCTTTCTTTCTTCGCATTTTACATTACTTTCCTTTTCTTTCCTTCTATGCTAACTATACGGCTTCTCATACGGTTAACAACATATCAATATATAGCATATCAGTAGCACTATAAAAATAGCTTAGCCGGGGGTAATCGAAGAAGAAGAAGAAGAAGAAGAGATATCTTAGTTCTTAACACTCCCTTAAAAATGTTCTTTTCATTATAAATGACATTTTATGCTGACAATTCCTCGAATTCTTGTTTATTACTTGGCATTAACTCTGCACCAAGTCGACTAGGTGCAGCAAATGTACATACGAACTGTAACTAAGTAAGACGAGCAAATTTATGTAGAAAGATCACAAAGTGCAAAATGTGTCAATGAAATGCTTCTCATTCGCCTGCTGTTAATTGTATGCCAATCAGTGTATAAATATTGGCAAAATTTACCTCTCGTCGTACGTAAACATTATAAGCAACTTAAGTCACTGCAAAGGCCATTTTGACATTTTCAATTGAATGCGATTTTAATTATAACATATTAGGAACAACATGCAAATATTAATCAAAGGCTTTTCCAAGATTTTGTTTTCAAGTATTTACGCGCCACGCTTAATATCAACTTATAATCGACTTTCTAATGAATTCTTTTATTGGCGCGTAAGCATTGTCTAAGCATATGAAATTCACTTTTCCGGACATAGGCGCAGAGTCGTTTTTCTACATGTATTTTGAGTGCACGAGGGTAAGTAGCAAATGGCGATGAACAGATTTTTTAAACGTCGTCCTGCCATCCTGTCACTCTGCCAGGAGAAGTGTTCATAAACCCATTGCCTAGTGTAGGAAATGCAGATTAGAGGTAAACGAGAAAATCTTTCTTCAAAATTGAGACTTGAAACCTTTTTGTTGTTTTTGCTGTTTTTTTTTCTCTTTCTCAAAACCATAACATTCGTCCTGGTTGGCCGTGTTGACAGTTACTTTACTTTTCATCTGATTGACTTGAAGGTTTCATTGCAAGTTTCAACATGGAATTCTTTTAGTGCCTTTCAATGGATTTTTCTTAAATAAAATTAAGTTTGCCCATCCAAACGCTGATTTCTAAGTGACTGTTTGAAGTAAAAACCAGATTAGATTTTTGAAAACATGCCATGCTATGTCCATTCGATTTGCAATCATATTTTTAAAAAAATATTAATTTTCGGTTCCTGAGGGAAACTTAGGACCAGAGCGGAGAGATCTTTCGCTTGTTGACACTGTTTTGCTTTTACGAAATTAAAAAGAAATGCTTCCATATTTTCGTAATAGATCGTCCGGCAATTTGCTGCCGTTTTTCCCGACACCAGGCTAAAGTAATTTTTCCATGGAGCTAGATGGACGGTAGAATTACGGACTAAGCAGACTTATGTTTATTTTGCAAAAAAAACGCTCAAGATGATCGCTTGTTAGTGAGACGTTAGCAAGACGTGGAAGACCTGGAAAGTGAGTATTTAAGACATAAGAAGCACAAAGAGGAATGTGTGCTGTGCATGAGACTAATGCTGTAGCAGAACGCACCTACCAAAATTGATTTGCTAGATTTTGTTCTGGAAATTTTCAGTGCAAACTTTACCGCGTTGTTTTAGGCGAAATACCAATGATGACGACCAATAAAAGATTATGATTGAAGCTGATCAACACATAACGATTCGCGAGATTGCGAAAAAAACTTAAGTCATTCAAAACAACTTTTTTATTCCCCATATAAAATAAATTATTTTATTTCATAGTGAAAAGTCCGCAAAAAATTCCCGGACTACCTAATAGTTTTTATGCCCTACACCACTTGTGGTGCCGGGGTGTTTTAACTTAGTGCAGATATATGCCGCACTCAAAAGCACTTCAGATAGACGCAATTCTTATTCTGCTAATCAATTCAGAGAGTGGTTCCAAACTTGTTTGCTCGTCTCTCCATCTCGTTCTCTTGTGCGGAATCTTCAAAACAGATCGAAAGTTTTGAGATATTTTCGTGAAATTTGATACACTGACGTGTTTTGGTCCAACGACAAACCCTATTGAAAATGGTTCGGCCACTTCTCATATAACGTCTTATTTTGAATAATTGCAGGGTGGTTTATGGAATTAAAGGTGAACCGTGGCTTAGTACAATGTCTTTAAAAAGAACAAGCAAAAAGGTGACATTGGATTTTGGCCGAATTTTTTGCACGTGACACCCTCATCTTAAAAACAAGAATTCGGCAAAAAGTGCTAGGTCGACATTCTATAATATTGAGTGGGCGGGGGCGGATTTGCTCCGTTTTTGTACAGATACTGAACAGATTTTGTGCATGGAAACTATTTCTTGTAGTTCACGAGTAACGTGCAAAAAGCTATTTACTTCTGCTTTTGAAAACAGTGGAGTTTTCATTTAAACTTGTACTGTAAACGTATCCTTTGATCGACCTATTTTTGAAAACGACTTGCTTCCAGAACTTTTTAATCGTTCTGCCAAATTTACAGCCAATACCTTCATGCTTGAAACCAAAAGCATTTTGATAGAAAACATTTCACATATAGGCAGACGGACAGACACCCTTTGTTTGATGTTGAATTTGAAGTTGAGTAAGAATGCATACGCGGATATGTACTCATCGTGTAGGTTCAATCCTATGGTGCCGCAGGGCACGCGAAGTCAAGATCTAGTGTCTAATGTACCCGAAATGTTTGAGGTCAAGCGCAGTCACTACTAAGCTCCACAAAGAGTCGCACCCAACAGGCAGTAGATAGGTAGCTTCGTTCTCGTTGCACGAGTCACATACATTACACAAATACATGAGCCGTTCACAACCCAAACAACAACAAACTCACTTACTTACATTTAAAATAACTTTCTTTAATAGTCGGGATTAAAAAAACTATATGAGAACAATTTTTGTGGTCGTTGAAAAAGAGATGTTTTTTTTTTTCACCAGACAGACAGCCAGAGAGGTGTTAAAATATTTACCTACGCATGTTTTCCGTCCAATTTTTTTAGCGCATTGTGCGAGCCTTTTTATACGAACTCAGCCACAATGCTTTCGCGATGTTATACGAATTCGGTTGATGTGAGCGTGTGTGCGTAATTTAAAGGACCTTCGAAGCTTCTTTCTAGTTCCTGCGAGCCTCTGGACAAAATGAATATACCCCCGTCCTTTGGGGAGCATGTCTAACAACTACACTAATTTTTGTGAATACAAGGTTCTATTATCCTTTAAGATGCATCATGAAGTGAAGATTGACAAAAGGGTTTATAGTCTGAAGCGTTTTTTTTTTTTGCCCCTTTTAAGAGAACTTGCGTTTCGATTATTAATCTGAAATTTGGACTCCCTCCTGAAATAAAAGCGTAGGATTCTAAAAAGCGGATTATTTAGGTTGAACCAACTGCCAGGAAGCCACCCTCGTATGAGTCTCCACTAAATCTGTTGGTGATGAAAATATTCTACATTTTATTGTTTTCATGGCTTACTTTCCCAACTGAATGTTACATTAATTGCAACATACATTGTTGAGAAAGGTTGTTTGCAGCGACTTTAAAGCTATCAGTTAAGCTTGGCTTCCTACCGATCTATCCATGTATCGTACATCGTTTTTCAATCAATTCAGTTACGCTGAAATACTCTCAAATTTGTAAGTCATTTGCTTAGTCTAGATAAGCAAGAGCTAGAAGAAAAAAAAGAAAAGAGGAGCACATGTCGTAACAATTATACCTGAGGTTGTCCGAACTTGCTTTGTTTCTTTACGTTTTCACAGTTAAAATAAATTATTCCTTCAGTCTGTGTGCGTATTCACTTTATGTAAACATGGATTTAATGACTTAAACGCAAATATTTACTTACTCGCTTTGTAGAGCTTTTTCTCCTTTTTTCTCATTTGAAATAAACTTGCCTTGGTTTATATCAATCTGTTGTGGACTTAGTAACGTAGATAATAAAAAAGAAGCTTCAAAATGCATATTTTTTTTTTTTTTTGCTTTTTAATACAAACTAAATGCGCATATAGTAACAATAAAACAAAAACAAGTAAGAAAATTGCATTCGGTCGTGACCGAATCTCTTATCCTCATCAGCATGATCTTAAAATAGAGAAAAAGAACTAAATTCTCATACTCCACAATATTGGGTAGGCGTGGTTGATTTTTTCTTTATCTAGAATAAAAGTGGAAATGTGTATGGGTTGCATTTTATGCGTAACAAGCGAAAAGCATCGAAAGTATTTATGTTCACAGTTTTTGTTGCAAAGGCCTACGGGCATTATAGACGTCTTCTTCTACCTCTTTGGGCCATTTTCAAATTCTTTTGCAAATTCGCAAGTGATGTCTTCATTTTTGCGAACGGGAGCATGTCTACCACAGATAGTGCACACTTGCGCAGACGGACACATGGACAGACAGGCATGCTTAAATTATTTCCGAATGTGAAACGGGCGAAGAATTCAGTGAAATACTTTATGGGGGTTTTGAAACTTGTTTCTGCGAGTTATAAAAGTATTGAAAATAATATTAAATTTTTTATTAATTAAATTAAAAATTGGCAGACCGCACCAAGTTAATAAAACCCTGTACGACAAGTGGTGTAGGGTATAAAAACGTAATTACAAATTGAAATTTTTATTGTTTTTTTATTCCATACTCTCGTTCCGGTCCCTGCCGTGATATGGAAGCTTAAATATTGGGCCGTTGATGAAAAATTTCCCTACCCCTGGTCTATAACTTGCGATCCAATGCATATATTTCTGAAAACTACTACCCAAGTGATCCCGATCGGTTTACAATACTTCCGCATTTAACGATAAAATCCAGTTTAAATCACGTGGAATTAAAATTTTGGAGTTTTGGACGTCCGTCTTTCTCTCTCTACACACAAACTTATACTTTATGTCTTATACCACAAGTGCTGCAAGATGTAAATACATTTTTTTCTTTCTTATACCCTACACCTCTACCCTGCCAGAAAAATTTATTATACCGATTGATTCAGCATTACTTTCTTAATCGATCCAAGCTAGATTTTCTTGAGTTGAATCTAAAGATCGCAAATTTTTGAGATATTTTGGCGAAATTTGGTGCACTGACGTATTCTAGCCTAAGGGGGAAGCTATCGAAAACGGCCCGCATCTTTTCCAATTTTTCAAGCACTTCCCATACAATGTCTTGTTCTAGAAAATCGTTTCATGAATAATTGTCGGGTGGTGAAGATTATTTAATGGTACACCGTATCCCATGTAGTGCTTTTACTTGTGTCTTACAATAAATAAATTCATTAACTTTGATGACTTTTTTTACTAACGAAACGGCCACATCGTAAAAAAAGGAAAGGAAAAGGAAATCATGACAAACCAATCATTTAAAATATTCACAACATTGTCCAGTGCTAGCGACTGTCTCCAACGTTTCTAATTTTTCTGAAAGCATATGCGATTCTCTGTCGCTTGTTGAGGTCATCTGTAACGGAAATCAGTTATTCTACGTTGTGGTGAAAATGAAAGCATTATGCGAAGAAGACTATAAGCAACCGTTTGAGACGAATGCTAAGCAAGAGAAGTAGTCTCTTGTGAGCATAGCGAGCGTAATAACTTATATTGGTACAGTGATCTCAACGCTTTCTTGACAACTTTTGGTAAAGTGATGTCAAACCGAAAAATCACTCAATCGACGCGCTCGGCTCTCACCTAATAACTGTCGATAACTATTGACGCTTGCGTACATGCTCGCAGTTCATATTGAAAGTTGGCGGGATCTCTCGTGGCTGATTCGTTTTGTAGTGTGAATTTTCACTCATTCATTTCACCGACAGGAAGCGACTGCTTTCAGTACTGCTTTTACTAATGATTGCTGCAAATGATTTTTTTTTTTTTTTCAAATAATTGGACATATTCGAAATTTCAAAAAAACCCACAACATTTTTTACATACAGTTTGATGAGGTAATCAATTTATTTGTTCGTTGAAAATCCGTTCCTGATTGAAGGGATTAAATAAAATCTAGGTTTTATGTTGCGCCAACCAACGAACCGTATTTCTTAAAGGTACCCGAGACACAGGAATTTTAGCAATGCCCTCTTGAAGGTGACACAGTGCATTGTATATCACAACTTTTCTTCGTTCGCGTTTAAAAATCGAAATAATGGATCAACGAAAAATATCGTGGCGTTTGCCTAATAAATCGTTCGCTTAATACTAGTCCTACAAAGTGAGCATGCGTGAAGGTTGGCAGAGTTGATAGATAATTTGAAATAAGTCAAAAAACCGTCATAGTTCCGGATGCAGCCGAGTGTAATTGCGCGTAGAGCACTTGTAATCGTGTAAACTTGACTGCAAAAGCGGTCTGTGAAACAAGTGCTTGGCTTGGTTTTTGGTTGTGACTATATTTCTGTAGTATCGTTTTATCAGAAAAAGGGCAAAAATCATTTTAAAAATCATAAAGAATATATAAAATTCTGCAACAAAGAAAAAAAAAAAAAAAAAAAGTAAGAAAAGAGGACGCCACATATCTATTGAATCCGCGTTCGAAAGTCGCTATTAGATAGCAGATAATGAAACAACAACTCATTCGTTTTCTCATTCGTTCTATTTTCTATATGTGTCACGTCTCGCAGTGATATGCAATTAAATATTCATTACCCGTTGAATTATTATTCAAATATCGTTTAGTGCACAAGTAATTTGAAGATTATTTTTTAAAGTTTCTCCGTCTTCGTCTATGCCCCGGTACAATTTTTATGGCGCCATTAATAGCTTTTCGATTTTTCTGCCATTTTTTAAGATTATATACGTTTTTCTTTTTATTTATTTATTTTTTTTTTTTTTTTTTTTTGCACATTTTATATTTTTATGTAAAAAAAAAAAAAAAAACATATATCTATATATATATAAAAGATGAATTCTCTATACACATAATTTGACACACAAGTAGACTATGATTTGTAGACATGTTCGCGTTATTGCTTTGATCTTTATAACGTATACATAGCCATTTACGTTTAGCCAACGCATGCTTACAGCTTACAGTCAACCAGTCAGTCAATAGTGAGAAATCTTTTGTTTAACTTTACAGCAGAATTTGTTGCCTTTATGCACAAGCAATGAGTCATACAATTATTATGAATTTAAATGTTGCTGATGACTCTTGCTCTCCATCTTCTTTGCATTTCCCCCGCTTTTTTTTAAATGTCTGGTATTATGCGATTTTCTTTTTCAAATTACATCACCGATGGATTTTCCCTTTTCGTGTAATGCGATGACGGTCGGAAAGAAGTGAGAAAAAAGAAAACGATAGGAAAACGGTCGCAGCCTAGTGGATGTGTGCCCAAACGGTAAGTGTTATCCCATTACCGACTGAGCATCCATCATAACTACGACTACGATAAATAGTAACACAGCTTGAGATTTGAACTCGCGAACACAGAGTTTCCAGTATCGACTCTTTCCTACTCGGCTGCTCATACGGTTAACTTGAGGACTTGTGGTATATTAAGCTTGCGCGGTTGCACACAACATCCGCAAGGACTTGCTACAGACTTATTACTTATTACACCAATGCGTTCAGAATCATTTTCTTAGACTTGTCCATCCGTCCATCCGTCCATCCGTTTTTCATTCTTGTGCGGAAACCATAGGTCATCATTGTTAAGATATCTTGGCAAAATTTGGTGGATCAACGTATTTTGGCCTAAAGGCGAACGCTTTTGGAAATGATTGGAATCGGCCCTCTTTTCGACCACTTTTCATAGAACGTTTCATTCTGAAAATTCGTTATAAGAATAACTATATTAAGCGAGATGCTGTAGGATATCCAATGGTGGACCGTGCCCCGCTATACCGTTTTCACTTGCTTAAAGTAAAATATTGCATCTCAAAACTCAGTTAGAAATTGATTAAAATTAATTAATTAAGTATTTTCTTGCTGTATGGAGCATTAATATTTACAATTACGACACTATATAACAAAAGGTATTTGTTCGAAATAATTACATTTCTTAGCGTGTACTGAGGGTGATGCATAATGGCGTGCAAATGGCATCTATTTATAAGCAGGTTAACAGTGTAGGTTGAAACCTATATAGTTGTAGTGTGGCATTCAACGATTAAAGCTTCATATAATCTTATCCTAGAAGCGGCTTACATAATATTACAATATTTAAAGTACTTCGTCATAATAACAGAGTAAAAGTAAGAAGAGAACTGTTTTTTCTCTCAATATCGTTTTTCTTTATCTGCTTCTTAATCAACTTCTTATTATTATCAGTTGAAATCATATAAATTAAAATCGTTTTCTTGGTAAAGTCAACTTGTCAATCAATAGCTTAAAGGGATTTATAAATAAGAAAAGAAAATATGTCTGAAGTTAGAACGTGATTAACATGTAAAAAGCACTTCATTCACTGCGTTCATGTTGCTATCGTCTAAGGAACATATTAAATTGAGAGAAAGAGAGAAAAGAATAAATGATATAAAAAAAATGAAAAATGTTAAATAATAAGATATAGAGGGAGAGAGAGGGAGAGAGAGAGAGAAAGAAAGAAAAAAAAAACTTTGGTTTTCTTAAGAATTCAAGGAGAATTTCTAGAGGAATGAAGATTCTTTTGGACTTTTATGAAAAACATTCACTCGACTATTGAAAGTCTTACCCAAATTTACTCATATACTAGCCATGCACTGCAGCCTATGCAGCCTTCGAAGACCATCTAATAGAATTGTATGGTAAGGTTGCACAGAGGTGTTCCTCAAATCCGCCTTCGTGCTTAATAAGTGATGTTTTCCTTATTCGTGCCATGGTTCGAGTCTTTGCTAAAAGACGTCGATTCTTTTTCGATTATTTGCCACAAAAGTTTTTTAATTTTTTTTTTTTAAAACTTCTTATATTAGACTCAGTAAAAACCATTTGTAGTAAGAGTATGCGACGAGCGCTTGAATCTAAATGTCATAGATTCACCTTTCATTAAACTAATCGAATTTAAATCGTTTGCATCGATTTAAGTGTGCTTGTCCACCAAAGGTGTACCCGTACACTTTGCCGACTTTGAAGATAGCTGATAGTTGTTAATGATAAAAGTTGTTAGGTGATAAAGTTTGGTAGACTGACGGGAACGGATCCTGTTGAAAATGCATTGAGTCAGTCTACCAATATTTGCACATATATTTAAAAAGTTATTATATAAAAAACATATGTTCCATATTTTATACTCTTCGACAGAAGTCAATGTAAATTATAAACTAAATGAATGCAGAAAATTTGAATACGATGGGACCTTCTTTTCAAGTCTCCCCCATAGGCGCGCTTTCATCAATAATAGATCTCAGTATGGTAAGAAGAACTTAGTCTTAATATTATATTATCCGCCTGAGTGGCCGAGTAGGCAAAGTATCTCGACCAACAACTCATTGGCCGCGGGTTCGAATCTCAAGTGCCGATAGCCTTAGGTGATGCTAGTGCTTTAAGACTTTGGTCTGATTTCTCTGCTCAAAACTAATAATAATAATAGTGTGGAAGTCGATTCAAGGAATTCAAGGACTTGACATTGAGAAGGTTGACCAAATTGAGGCATGGCGCTTTACATCTCCGACCCCTTTCCGTAAAAGATGTTATTATGAAAACTAAGTTTAGTAAGTAAGTGTTTTATATAAAATTTTTAAACAGAAAGAGAGTAAGAGAGAAAGATATGAGACAAATAGACAGAGGCAGGAAGATAGATAGATAGATGATAGATAGATGAATAGACAGACAGATAGATAAATGTAAGGTAAACATTTCATACGAAAGCTGAAAGCAGTACAAAGATGTCAGAAGAATATCAGCGTACCACACAATTCCAACCTCAATGACAGCACTACTAGCAAGAATGTTACCCATCGAGCTACTAATAAAGAAACAATTATGTGTCCATAGGGGCAAAAACGAAAGTGGCATCGGAGTAGGAAATTGCAGCAATGTTTACAGACTTAAAACTGCTATCTGTCAGAACACATTGGCAGAATGCCAGCAATGATAGCAAAATGACTCAAAAGGAAGGTACAGGTACACCTTCCTCCCAAATGTGGAACAATGGCTGGGGAGCAAACATGGAGAGGTTAATTTCTTCCCTGCCCAGTTCTTCATTGGTTGCGGAAATTTCTTGAGTTTCGGCCGGTTAACTTTCGAACAGAGAACGTCGACAACATCTGTCAAGGCCTAAAGGACGGTGCGCGTTGCACTGTTTTCGTCTGTCTGCAGGAAAGATGGAACAAATGCAGTGATTTTTTGCAACAAAACGGGAAAAATGTTTCGACATAAAGCCACAAAATGTCTCCGAACTCGTTTTTAAGGCGTGGTAGACGGAGATGCAGTGACATAGTGAGGATGAAGAAGCCATAAGGGTCGTCCTCAAGGCACTGCAAACGCAATTCCGGGATGGGTTTGACTTCAGTGGAGGGCTTTTATTTAATAGTGCGCTGGCACTACGTCCATAAACATTAGAAACAGATAGCGAGATAGAAAAAGAGAGAGAGGGAGAGCGAAGAGATCGAGACAGGTCAAAAGATAAATAGACATTTAGAGAGGGAGGGAAAATAGAGAGAGTGGGAGGAATTCGCCACAACGCGTAAATATTCCTTATTCTAAAGCGATTCAGAAGCGACTTCGTATTCGTGTTTAACTCTGGAGTTTCGTAAAGTAAAAAGTTCTAAAAGAATATTCTTAAGCGGTTTCTAAAAACCAATAGTAAATGTCTAGTGTTTAAGTGTAGATCGCAGCATGCTTAGCAAACAAACAGTTTTAATGAGCTTTAAATGTTTGATTCTCTTTAAAACGTAGTATCCCGTTTCCTCTTTCATAGACACTCCAAGTAAGGCATTCAGACGAAGAGGTGATACGTTATCGGAGCATGCCCAGAACACTCAGGCTTTTCTTATTTAAGTTACTCTTTAGCATTTGGCGGAAGTAATAGGCTGAAGCGGTAAGGTTGAAACCATACGATGACTGGATCAAGAGGACAGCCGATCATCCGACAGATATGCGATCTAAGCAGGCGCGAACACATCAACTTCTCTTCCAGTTTATTTGAATCGATATCGATCGGCGGTTCGCATCAATTCAGCAAAGAACAGCAGCGTGTAATAGATGATTGTTTTCCAATTGCATTGGATTCGAAACATATTCTTTCTGAGCAGTAATCTAGCGTTCGCGAATTTCGCAGTAGTCTTCTCGTTAGAAACAACTGCGAACGGACCTTCTTGGAAATTCGCTTTTGATTTAGCAAACGTGCATTTTTAAAGTTAAAAAAATCTTTTAGGAGAAGTTTAGTAATTCCTTCTTCAAATTTCGATCAACTAATGAATGAAAAAAAATTCATGATAACTATTACGGGTATTTATTTATTTTTATCTGGAACTTGTTCATTGCATTTTCTCTTGTTTTGCAAATTCTGTAATCCTTGCAAAGTTCTTCGGCTACCATACGTGAGGTATAGGTAGAGTATACTCTCCTCCCAATTTGGTTTTGGGAACCTCCGCACAACCTCGTATATGTTGGGTTTAGATACATTTTACAATTTCTTTTAAACGTAACAAATCCAAGCGTACTAGCAATTGTAATAAAAAATAAAAATTTACCCAGCATCTGAAACAAGAACATATCATTAGTTGATTACGAGTTAAAATAACTAATTTGTTATTCCTTATTAAATACTTCTTTTTTGTTTTCCTATACCCCATCACCGAGGAATGAGGCGCATATTCAGTTTGTCAAAATGTTTGCAACGTGAAGAAAAAAACATCAGAGAAATCACAAAGTGTGTATATTCTTGATCAACATCGAATTTTGAATCGATTTAAACATGCCCATCTGTCCGTCTGTCCGTGTGTGTAATGCCTGGCCGCAAAAATTAACCTATCAAATATAAATTTGGCACAAATGTTGAAGTTCTTGCATGCAGATTGGTATTGAAAATCACTCAAATCGAAGGGCACGCCTACAGCACCATGTAAACTGAAAACAACTCTCAAGGAGTAAAAAAGGAGTAAAAAATTGTTCTTCTGCTCATTAGTCATAATCCACAAAAATTTTAACGTAAATTGTATAGCTCAAGCTGTAGTGGTTGTACAAGAATGGGAAAATTGACCACGCCTACCCAATATTTATGTAAAGCAAAAGTTAATTTTTTTTCAATATTTCTATAACACGCAGAAACAAGTTTCAAAAACCCCATAAAGTATATAAATTTTTGGCCAGATTCAAATTCGGAAATCATTTGAGCATGTTCGTCTGTTCATCTGTCCATGTGTCCGTCTGCGTAAGTGCGTACTATTTGTGGTGTACATTCTCTCGTTCGCGCATATGAAAACATCTTTCTTTTGCGAATTTGAAAGCGGCTCAAACAGGTCAAAGAACACGCCTATAACGCCCACACGCGCGTGCAAGAAGAACTGTGAACACGTTTTCTTTCCACGTTGTCTGCTTCTTACTCATAAACTACGACGGATGCACTATACAATTTTTTACTTTTATTCTGAAAACAGCCGCACCCACCCACTACTGCAGAGTACGAAAATTAAGTTCTTTCACTTTTTTTCTAGTCTTATGTGGGGCAACGGTGATGGGTATAAAAGATTCGGTCACGCCCGAAAGCAATTTGCTTATTTAAATTTTTTGTGCGGCAAGACTTTGAATCCTGCAATACTCGATGCAGGACTTACACCACCAAATTTATTCATTTAATTCTCCTTTGATATAATTACTCCGTTTCATTTGAATATCGCGACACTTTGAATGAAATTACTTGTTCCAAATGTGAATGGTGCTGATGTAGTTGCTTTTTTAAAGTCTCCTAAAAGATTTCAAACAGAAGTTAACTTCATTTGCTATACTTATGCAGACACGATCGCAAAATTTAGTGTAACAAATTTTTATTAAGTATTTCGATTCATATTGTGACAGAAAAAGAAACACTTTTCAATTAATTAGATTTCGATGACGACTTCATTCATCTTAAACTGGAACTTGCTTCGGAGAAATTTCGTATATAAAAACGGGAAAGTCCGAAGAAATGATTGTCGATAATGGAAAAGTAAAACGAACTTTCCGGGATAGCAGAGATCGTAAAAATGTGAGTAGGTATTAAAAATGTAGGCATGGTCGTAGACATACACCTCCCAGGCTGCGCTCACTCCTTATCGCGCTCTTCTCTCTTCTTTCTGGCAATCACGGTGCTACAAGTGTTGGGGACATTCCCTGAATGAAAATTCCTTGAAAAAAAGGGATTTCTTCATGAGGTGTTTGAAAACGGACAAAACATAGGTTGGAGGCAGCACTGCATTCGTAAATCGAAGCGACAGTCAAGAAAATATCTATTTCACTAATACGAAGCACTTTGTGAAAAATCGATGGTTATGACGACAAAATTGCATAGAATAGAATATATATATATGTCGTGATGTCGTAATCTGGCCCATCAACACCTTATCTATTTGCACGTCTTAAACGAAAGTTCGGGACAAAAATACTTAAAGTGAATTGTGTAACAATTCCTGTAACTAAAACGTATTCTGAGTATCTTGGAAAAGGTTTTCTTAAAACCGAGGCTCGAAATCTCAAAGAACCGGCGGACTGATTTCTCTAACGCTAAAAATAGACTATTTTTTTTTATACAGGAGGCCCCGATGTACCTATATATAGATATGTATAAGTATTCCTAGAAACGGTTGATCGATCGATATTGTGTGACATAATTACGACACAAATAATCTTCTTGAAGAGCAGAGTGAGTAAAGAGACCAGGAGCTATGAAAACCGGATTGTTTTCACACACAAATTAGCATAAGTTCTGGTTTTAAGTGTAAACTCTTAAGCAATGGGCGGTGTCCCTTTCTTCCTTTTTAGAACATTAGCAATACTAAGAATTAACGTTCAATTGTGGTGCAGCCCAGCCATTGTTTTATCTTTTCTAAAGCTGCTTTCTTCGTACTTAGTCCTTAGGGGCTTTCAAAGGCGACTAATTCTGTATAAAATGTTGCAATAGTTAATGAATAATTTCATAGAAATGTTTTTACAACTAGGACGCGATGGTAAATCAAATATATCTACTTAATGGATTTGTCACACCTATGCTTGGCCACCGGCAAAGGGACGGAATATAAACTCGTTTTCATTCAACTAAAATCGTAAATTTCTCGGGCAACTTTCTTTCATGCACAATTTAAAGAACCTCTTGAGAATGTATCTAACAAATCAGCGTTCGCCGGCTCAAATCTCAAGTGAGAGCTTGAGCTCACTTTGGTCGTATCTACAATGTGTGCTAAGGGCCTAGTAATTACCGATTGGGCACACATCCGCTAGACAGCGGCCACCAACTTCCTATATATGTTCTCTTGTTTCACTTCTTTTTAACCGTGACCATGTTGCAACAATCTGTGCACATCCCCTGAGTAATTGGTCCATACTAAGAAGAATATATTTCACGATTTAAAAAAAAATTATTCCATTTATTACGTCAGGTGTTGTGCTTAAGTTACTTACTATTTATTTTTTTATTACGTTAATGTTTGACGTAAAACCCTACAGCAACAGTTAACCTTCACGAGGCATATAAAAAATATATATATTTATATATTTATATATATATGTATATATCTATGGAAATATATACAAATATTTTAAAATTGAAGGTTAGTTAGGCAATTATCAAAGCTTTCGACGTGCGCTTTACGGCTAATTATTTAGTTACAAGGAACATTGATATGCAAGAAATCAATTTGAAAACTTCCAACGTTTACCCTGACAAACGCAAGAATAATTAAATATAAAAAAGCAACAAAAATCCAAAATCGTATTCATACAAAAAAAAAAAAAAAAAGAAAAGAAAAGAAAAGAAAAACCAGCCCCAATACAATGACAACTAACACTAATACTATGATTGATGAACAGATAAACTTCTTATAATCCGTTTGTACGTGAGTCAGAACAGTACTACAAATTACTGCAATTTAATGTATTTACTGCTTTGACCGAAGTGAAGCAGTGAGCTAACTGCCTCTCACATCTTGGGAGCGATTTTAATAAACTTGAGTGTTTTTTAAAGGTAACCTGTACAATGTCATGCGGCCGGTATGGTAATGTATGTTTACGTTTTAAATTTAATAGCGAGGGAAAGACACGCCATGAATTTCAAAATTTCTCCATTAATAACCTTTGCTGCATTAATTCAAACCGGTAGTAAAATTTTATTAGGTATGTGCATGAGAACATATAAGTGCGAATATGTGCTTGCGCATATATAGTTATACAAGACCATAATAAATATTAATTGAAATTTATTTTAATAAAGATCTATTTACACACAATTGTCACTTAGTTTATGTGCGATTTTTTTAAATGCAATACGCAGAAGTAATTTATAATTTTTACCCCTTGCTTTGTAAATAATTTGAAAAAATGTGCTGCATTGCGCATCACACCTAATTGTAAAACGTATGTGTAATATAATATCTGATAACACTTCTGTACCCTGGCACTCTCAAATGTGGAAAAAGGAAGAACCGAGTTCAGGTCGATTAGATTTGCACATAGGATTTTTATTTTTATTGCTTCTTTTTTTTTTTTTTTTTTTAAGCAGCTTTATCTCTCATTTCGGATACGATGAGATGAAAGCTAAGAGCAAAAACACTGTAGTGTACGTTTCTTCGCTTACGCGACTTCGCCAAGTAAGTTTCTATGTTGGAAGTGGTCGAAATAGTGATGCGATCCAAACCATTTTCAATAGTACTTGCCTTTGGACCGACACATGTCAGTGTATCAAATTTCATCGAAATATCTTAAAAATTGCGACCTGTAGACCGAACACAAGAAAACAGGACAGACAGACAGTCGGACAGACAAGCTTAGAATCATTTGCAGAATCGATCAGTATAATAAAAGGTCAATGCCGATTTCTTCTCACGTCCTTTTGGGGTGTTGCATACACACATACACCAACTTAATATATCCTCGTAGCATAAGTGGTGTAGGATACAATGAAAAAACTTCCGAATACCGGATTTGTTTGGAAACAAAGTTCTAATCGCAATATAAAGTGAGATTTGTTTTGAGAGTTGTTGTGTAAGAATGTGTTCACATAAACAGGAAAAGAATGGCATTTGCACACCACCGGTATAAGTGATAGCAGCCTTACACAAAACTGCATATGACAGCAGTGCCTTATTACTGTCACAATTTCTTAAGCATTTACACTTTAATGCAAAAGTAATGCGTATGACGGGTGGAAGATTTAAAGGCGAGTTTTCTTTTTTCAGTCAAAAAGAATTCAAAATCAATTTATAGAATACTAGCGAAGTCGCTCGTTTTCGCCTGTAAAAGCTGAAAATTCCATTTTTACATCGAGGTATGCCGTATACTGCGAAGATGACTATTGCAACCCGCTCGATTTTCTTCCCAATCTAAAACTAATTTCCTGATAGCCTAGAAAGCATAAGTCTTTATGTCCACTGCTTTTTAATGCTTAAAATGTTTCTGTGCAAATATCACCAAAAAGAATAAAAATTGCTCTTTAATACCAGACCTGTAGGCATTTAATCTCCTCTTATCAAAAAAATTCCATACGTCATTTTTCCTTTTGTGGACACGCCACTGCTGTCGAACATTAAGATAGGAAATTGAAATTTGACATCTGCTGTCCTTTTTTGATTGTTTGCGCACGGAAATGAGCGGATAAGTTGTAAGGAAATTCTGATGCGCCTGCATCTCCTCTGGGTTACTTCGAAAAAGAGATTTTTTTTAATTACTTTTAATGCATTTCTCTTTGAATTATCATGATTCCATGTCTTCCTTGACTTAAAGATCGTTCTAAGCCAAGTCAATCTTGTAGTGTAAAGCTCAGCATCACCGCTTTTAAGCCCAATCAAGAAAAAAGAAAAAAAGGCAAAAAAAAAAGAAGAAGGCGACAGAGGTATGACAACCCCATCTAGTTAGATGATAACTACGGGTAAATATAAATAGATAATAAGATGACAGGCGAAGTAAGACCGTGTATACGAAATTAACGAGTTCCGTACAAGAGGAAAAGTAATGTTTCTACAAGAGCTTCGATCCTTTCCAATTCATTATCATCCAGACTTATTTTTAGTTTGCATTGGAGGCCCGATAAAGTGTTCTTTGCGTAGGCCAAATAGCTTTAACTATGTCTGTCTGTCGTTCATGCGTTTGTTGAGACCAGAACTATGAACTGAAGAGTCAAAAGGGTGGGTTACAATAGCTTTACGATCTAGAAGCAAGTAGTCGTCAACAATTAAAAAGAAAAAAAAATATGGATGTGAAACATATTCGGAATACACAATTTCGCTTAAAACAACTTTGCACCTATTTGCACCATAAAAAACGACAAATTTGACTTTATGCTCATATGAAAACTTATCTTGCAGGAGACCTATTCCACGAAAGGAGGGGCAAAACGTAAACCGCCTATCACGCTAAAACACAGAAAATTAAATTTTGTTTCCATATTAAGGTTCACTTTTCACTGCAAACCTTATACAGAATATATTATAGATGGATGGACTGAGGTAATGACAGTTTTCTTCACACACCATTTCTTGGCGAAACACAGCGTTCTGTGTATTAAGGACTGTGAAAAGATTCCGATGCAATCCATTGGCGAGAGGGTTTTGGCTTTGAGGTCACCGTACGCAGTTTCATTAGAATATCCCGTAAATTGCGGCACTATTTGCATGGGCTTTAAAGGAATAGGAAGCGGATAGGGACTTATATTTATTTTTATTCAGAAAGTGTTTGGTACAATTACTTACTTAACTCAACTTTATGTTGGTTTTATTAGTCTACAAGAGGCCAAGTTTATGCATATATATGGGCTTTTCCACGGCTACCATTCGAACCGTTCGCTTAAAAGATTGGTTTGTAATAAATACGATATAGACGATGTGTTTTGTGATCGATATATCGTAAGAATAGAATGGATAGAAACAGAGTACAGAAGTTACAGAAGTTACGGCTATTAACTAGCTTCGCTATAAGTTCTGCATGGTATTGATAGCTTTCTACTCCCGCTTTCCCGCAAATAATAAAACAAGAAAACAAATTGTCGGAACTGTCGAGTTTTTAATTAAAAAATGATGCGATCATTTTTTTAACATTAAAATCAGCAATGTTTTGTCAATCAACCATTTAACCGGAATTAACCATGTAGAAAATGCCGACATTGGCAACGATTGCCAGCAATTTGTGGTTACAATTACATAACGCTTGGCTAATTTAACCTATCTCGAGCAATATTACAACGCGCAACCTGCCAGTCTCTTAAAGTCCGCCCGGTTTCAACTGCATGTACATGCAGTGTGTATAAGGATAAACTTCCTTCCTGTGTGTGTGTGTGTGTGTGTGTGTGTGTGTTAGGCTTAACAATGCTTCTAATTGTATGACTGCTTAACGAAACGTAAGTAGTAGAAGTGAGGTAACAGTGGGCAGGGAAGCAACTGCATAAGTGTATAAGAGCAAACAGTGCATGTGCAAATACCATAAATCTTATAAAGGTCTGAGGTTTTTGAGGTTGGTCTAACGAGGTTTAAATACACAAACTCATGTACGCGTATACGCATTTTGTATCCTACAGTTAACGTATTATGTTGTCGTTCACACTGATATGTTTTCCGAAATTGAATTGAAACTTTCGCTTATGCCTGTTGTTGTTATTGTGTTAACTTTTCACTTCGACTTTACACTTTGCGCGAGAAGAATCATTTTGTCATTCTATTCATATTTCTGGGCAAAGGTTGCTTAAGTCTTAATTTTAGTTATTAAAAAGTTCCCAAATTCACTTATTTCGTGCATTTGCACGAACGTATAGCTCGCACTACCAAAGGATGGCGGTATACTCCTTTTGTCATAACGCTTTTGCAACGCCCAAATGGAAGCTTCAGACACGCTACAAAATATTATTATTCTTGATCAGTGTGAAAATTTGAATCAATTAAGCCATGTCTGTCCGTCTTTTTTAATGTGTTTTGTTGACACTCGCCTGGTCGTAAAAATGAAGATATCGACCTGAAATTTGTTAGAAACGTTGAAAATTTCTATATGCAGGGTTGCTACTGAAAATGAGTCAAAGCACACGACTGCAGTAAAGCGCAAACTGAATGGGACTTTGTTTTTTTAGGAAAAAATTTGCAGACCTGCACTTATTGCTCGCAAATTATGAAAGATAGTAAACTGACCTTACTTTACGGAACACTGTACTATTTATGTGCGAAAAGGAAACAAATCAGCCTTGCTCCTCCCCACAAAGCTATAAGCGATTCAATTTTTCTTTTTTCCCCCCTTTTTTTGAGGGTTTATGCTCGCTACTCGTAGGGCAAACAAGACAGAATGCTTAAAACTATTTTCCACTTTCCTTAAAAGAAGAAATATTATCTGCCTAAAAATGCGTTGATTGTAAAATAAATATGATGGACACCACGACTCGGTGGACGAACTTTTTCATAATAATACCAGTGGTAGGGGTATTAAATAAAAGGACTCGGGAGAGTAGAATGCGGAACGCTATATGAGGTAATTCTAAATGAATTATGGTGGATGTCATCACTTGGTAGATTAATTTTTCTTAACACTGAACTAAAAGGTGAAAGATAAGTTTTATCCCGTTCACTCTTTTATTACTCCAAACAAAAATAAAATGGGTCGCTAAAGATTTTAATGGTAGTGGAAATGTGAGAGTCGTCCCCAGCCGAATATAATTTTCTTACTTTTTTGCTTATGAATTTTTCTGAAAGCTTCAAAATTTCTATAAAATAAATGAATGCCAAAAAAAACAAAAACTGTTCCTCTTTTAAAGCAAACCGGTGATCGAGCCACTTTCGTAAGAACTGACGCGCTACTTAGTAAGTGCGTGTCGAAGCATTCGAGTTTGGTAAGTGCACCGTCGGCTGAGTGTTCCAAGCGTATCGCGATCTGTCTTTGTCCATGGACGCAGAGACAGATGTCATGTGAATTAGTCAGCTTCTTTTTTTATGCAGACTATTCAAATCGATTAATGGTTCTTGGTTGATTTTGTGTGCTCGTATTCCGACTGCTTATTGCTGCAAGACATTCAAGTTATAAAGAAGAATACAACTTCAGACATATATATCCTCTACACGTGGTCTTCAGGCCATCTATATGGAACTTCCGGTTTCATATTTCCATACCTAGTACATTAAGATATAGTCATAAGTAGCGCATAGCTTCTTGCTTTCATCAAATCTAAAGTTTCGCTATACCGTAAACTAAACATCGCGTTAAGTGTTACAGTCAAGTCTCCCATAAGGCGATTAATTCATAAGGCCTTTTATGGAATCCATGTTATATGAAAAATAGAATTAATTCAATATGGGATATGCGTTCTGTGGAACTCGGATTAATACAATTTGAATGGACTCATATCGTATTATATAGAATCTCAGCAATAACTAATAAACTCAAAGAAACCAATGCTTTACGAACATTCCATTTAATTGCAATTGTGAATAACCGTTAAAAATTATCGTCAGTCATCGGATAAAAGCAGCCATAAATAAATTTACCGTTTGAGTTATTATTACGATTATTTTGATTATTGAGTTAGTCAGGGAAATAACCCACGACGATTGACTCGGCCACTCAGATGGATGCCGTTTGAATTGTCGAAGCTTGTCGAAGAAGGAGAAATCGTCGAAATTTTCTCTCCACCTTATAGGCGATTTGATTGTATTTTTTACACACACTTCCACGATTCGTTACTCTACCATAATAGAGTTATGTACCAAAGGAAACTGAGCGACATGGTTGGTTTTTAGAAAGTGCGTAACAAAGTTAAATTCAATTGTTTGTTGAATGCTCTTGACAGGCTTAGAGTCAAATTAGTGCAAAGTTGCGTACTACCATGTACGGCCAAAAGGAGTTAATGTCAAAAATTTCTGTCTAGAATATTAAACTTCTCCGCTATGCAATTGTATACCTTGTGGTACATGGTATATTAAGCTTGTACGGACGTATGTAACACGCAGATCCGTTATACCGACCGATTCAGAATCATTTTCTGCCTATCTGTCCGTCTGAGGTCTTTCAATTTCAATTTCTGTTCAAGTTACAGGTCGTAATTTTTCAGATACTTTGATCAAAATTCGTGCACTGACGTACTTTGACCCAAGGACAAATGCTAGTGAATATGGTTTAAAGCAGTCCACTTTTTCGACCACTGCACATATAACGATCTATTTTGAAAAGTCGTTATATGGAAAAAACTTTGAATTTTCAAAATTTCTTGATATAACTCGCTCTGTAATAGTATATAGAGAATCTAAATTGATATGGTTCGGCTTGCACTCTCTCTCATATAACTGTTCCTGCGAATTGAAAACTCAATCATCATATAATAAAAAGGTATAATTTTGAATATTTCATGATGAATATTAGTTCATAACGGTAAATCGACAGAAAAATCAATCTTACCGAACTTGGACCACATAGACCTATTTTTTGGGAGGTTTTATGAAAGGTATGCCTTTGCATTAAAATAATGTGTGACTTTTGAGGTATTATTGCCAAAACGAGTAGAGAAATACGTTAGGCTAAGTGGTTTAGGGTATCTACCAGTCGGCCTGGCCTAACGGATAATGTCCTTACTTATTTTTCTAACGTTGATGGCAACAAAGGGGACTAAGATGGGAAATAAATTCACTAAAATTCATTATTTAATAGTTCACTATAGGTTCGGTTCGCCACTCTTAGTTTCGCAACCGGTGAAAGAGTGAAAGAATTCAGTTTCATTCAAAGCTCAAATTATTCCATTCAAATCAGTATATAATCTATTAAAGGAAATATTCTCAATTACGATAAATGCTTTTTCTGTGTTTCAATTATTCTGCTTCCTTAATAACTTGAAATGCTTTTTGCTCTCCGCACTAACGATTGCCTGCAATTTTTCGATATATGAAACATTAAAGTAATTTCCATTTATTGGCCTTTTGCATACCAATCGGCAGCCTGATTAAAAAAGCATCAATTAAAAATTAATTGAAGTGCTAATAAAGTGCTTAAAAAAAGAAGGAAAAAAACTTTTTACTCTCAAAGTATTTAATAAATCGATTTCTTTTTTCTCTCGTTTTTTATTTATTTTTTTTCTTTTTTTCTTTTTTTCGTTTTTATTGTGTTTAAAAATGAATTGTAAATCAATTTAAATGATAAAGATCATCATGATAGCTACGGTGCTGATGATTATTAGTTAAATGTAAAGAAAAAGCTTACCATAAGACCAAAGACGAGAGAAAACCACATAGGTCTCCACTCATCCAACTCATTCATTCAATCGTTCATTTATAATCGATATAGAAATTTCTATAGAAAACAAGAAAAAAGAACAGAAGAGATTCTTTTGATTAATAAAAATGAAATAGAAATAAAGTTGAGAACTCGAAAACGCTTCCATTCCATACATACACACACACATACACATACATACGTATGGGTATGTATTGCATAATCGCTTACTTGAATGCCAGAAACGATGAAGAGCAATTATTGCACTGGAAATAAAATTTAATTAAAACGATTTCAAGAAAGGATAAATAAATTCACTTAAAGAAAGTTGCTCAAGTTTAACGTAAGCCGAGAGATCGCTTCTATTAACTCAATCTAATGAAACAGAATCAGTGCTAATCACTTATTACGCTTTCCCCTACCGCAGATGTGCGAGTATATTCATTTTGTCAGAACGCTTACAACAACTACAATGCAAAGTATCAAATGCTAAACCGTTAAGCATGCCCTTCCCTCAGTCTGTGGTAAATATTCTTCTGGTTGCAAAAATTAAGATATCGGTTTGAATGTGTGTGACGACGAATAGCTCGAATTTAACTAACAAAGACATCCTTTCATCATTTCCTTTAACAGAGTTCTGTTTACTTTTTTCGGACTAGGATACGGTCGGATTTGGAAACCTATTCGGTCCAAATTAAAAAAAAACGCAAGTTATGTTTATGGAGACCTCGTGAATGTATATAAAAATAACTTTCAAACGAGCAGAAAAAATTCAAACTATTCTCCTATGGCATCATAGTCAAATTTGAAACCCTACCGGCCAATCTAGAAAATGCTGTAAGCAAATTCATCTATATCACGTGGGTCTATGTGGAAATACTTTTCAAATGAGCAAAAAAGAAATGTTAACGTTTCTTTCGCGAACTATTATCACATTTATCGACTTTGCAAAATAACACGTGCCGTTAATAGAAAAAAAAAGAATTAAAATTCCTTGTAATAACATGCCCAGGACGTTTATTGGACATAGCCTTGCGTATCCTTGCGAGGAACATGGGCTATGCTTATCCTCTATGGGTACCCTATGAATATCCTATGTAGAGTCTATATATCATCTATGCTCAGTTTATGCATGCCCTACGCGCACCTATATCTACAAATATCCGATACTTCTCTTGTCCGGACCTAGTAGCCTCGCACTGCCCATTAGTGGCCCTACACTGGGCTCAAAGTCATCCCGAAACCTCTTTCGCATTACCTCAAGATAGACTTGATCCTCAGTATATCATCCTAAATACACTGTCCTCGCATGAGATAAAGGGGTTCGAATGTCGCCTTCGTGTGGCTTTATAACATAGCATGTCGTGCAAAGCACTGGCCCATTTCTTCTATCTCCTCTTGTCCACCGACATAACCGCTCGCACGTAATATGGCGTGATTTCTACTTGCAGAGCTCTGGCAAGCATATTCTTCAAGTAGGCTCAAGCCGGACGGAGGAAAGCAGTATGCTGCGCATCGTCATTCCTGCTGCATTCCTGCGTTATCTGCTCGTAATTTGAAGCGGTACAAATACCTCACGAAACGTTCATGACCCGTCAAAAGTGGCTCACATTTGAACCGCACGGTTATATATCGTGGAGCCCCATTTATATATATAAGCTTTCTGGTGAGTAGTAAGCCCTCCGAAAAAAGGTTTACTGTTTACTATTTTATGATGACAATTGGCCCACACTAGCAATTTGACGAAAAAACTAACGGTAGGGTATTTAGATTACATCGATCTATTTTTTGGATCCTAAGGTGTATGGGGATTGTTATGAAAAGCAAGTAAATTAAGTTTGTTGGATTTGAATGACGTGATCTGCTGCTTAGTCTTAATCATCATCAACGATTGTTGGAGCTTACAACAGAGATCTCTCATGACTATCGAACCACAAATGTGGATTCAATTAAGCCCAAAAATTTTTACTGACAACGTGCAATATAACAGAAATTGCAATATAACAGAAATAATTGATAGAAATGCTATGTGGAGTTGTATATAAGAGTAGTATATAAGAAAAATAACCGCTCAACTGGCATGATAAAGACCTAATGAAATTTACTTATACTGGTTCGATGTGGTTCCGCTACGAATCGCGGACCAACAATGTGAGTTAAGTTGGGAGTCCATGACAGCGAGACCATCCCCTCAAGCTGAAACTAATATTTATTGTATAGTCCTATCTATAAGCGGAGAAGCCGTCAATTCTTAAGATGAAATTAAAGTTTGTTGGACCAAAGGGATTTTGCAACGAACTTAGGTGCTTGTACCTTGATTTGCCTGACAAAAAAGCACCTGCGTTTGCGAATAACGATTTCTGCAGGTTCTTGACTCACTGATGTGATATCAGTATTGAGTTGCTTGATGTGGTAAGTCATAGAAAGGCAAAAAAAACTCTTCATCTTCACTAAATGTTTGCCACGCATTCCTCATCACAAGTTATTAATAAATTTCACAAAATGTTCGCTTTCACTTTAGTTAAGCAAGTCCGCAGACGAATGTCTTTGCGAATGTGTTGACGTTGTATTTAATAGAAAAAATTGGGAACATTCCCAATAACGTAGCATATGTTCAATCAGTAATTAGACAGTCTTTGGGGTCCTGCAATGTGGATTTAACCTAATTGGCATGGTTTATGTTATATCCTTGTCCAGCAATAATTTAAATGAAAGAGCCATCAATACAAATATACTTAAAATTGCTTCTTCTTCTTCTTCTTCTTTTTTTTTTTTTTGTTTAAACCTATTTTTATCGGTTCACAATTTTCTTTCGTTTTTCTTTTCTCTCTTTTTAAATAATTTTTCTATTATTTTTTGCTTTTTTTATTTTCTGCTGACCTACTAAGCACACACAGCTAAAAGTCTGCAACCATTTACTGTGCGTACGCGCTTATTGTCTGTTTTATATAAAAAGCGAAATCTCTTCCGATATACACACATACATATATACATTACCCGCTGTGCTGAAATATATGTTATTTCTTCCCTTTGTTACATACATTTACGTGGCAGTATGGTCTTGACAATAAAATTTACGATCTTCGGAATAAGTTTATATGACACTACAAAATGTTCTTCAAGAAGAGGAAGAACATTTCTTATATATTTATGTATTTTAAATTATAAATAAGTGTCAAAACTTTCAAATGACCGTAATCAGCGTTAAAATGAATGGCTATTAAATCTGCTTCTACTGCTACTACTCTCTGCTCTTCTCCTCATCTCCCGTGGCAGCCCGCAATAGTCTTTATTTTATATAAAGCATACAATAGATACATAGTTGAAATGCCATCGGATGTTTATATTCATACATACACACGGAATGACATTTATGACAAATTCATTATTCGGTATATGACTACACAAAGGCACGGTGCTAGAAGCCAGAGACAAAGGGAATATAAATGCATTTGAATTTAAATTACACGAACGAAAGGGAATGGAGTAAAAAAAAGGAGGAAAAAAAAAAAAAAATAAGAGCGTGAGAAGGACATAAGATAAATTTCACCAAGTCGATGGCATAACAACATTATCACAACGCGTAACATAACGACCAAATAATTTAAATGTCATTTGTACAGATGTGTACTAAACTGAACATGAATTGTTGGCAAGAAATTCTTGTACCGCTTAAAGAAGCAGAAATGTTGTTGAGAAAAAAAACCCAAAGTTAATTTTCCACTTGACCACCATATCTACAATCGACAGTTCAAAGTAAAACATTGCCAACTAAGAATCCCTTCAATTATCAAAAGCCTTAGCACATCCTCTCCGACAAGCAACAAGTAAAGAGACAATTCCGTGAAAAAGGATTATAGAAAAGCGCCTTGTCAACCGGATCAAGTGGCACCTTAAGTTTACGCAGATATTCCCTAAGGTATAGAAAGCCGCAAAAAAGTGTAGTTAGTACTCTAATAGGACCTCGTAGACAAGGAAAATTCGTCCAATACTAATGAGATTCCATTGATTGTTTATGACTATAGCTTGGCTTTGTGCAGCCACATTTGTCCGTCCATTAAACCGTCTATTAGTGAAACTTCCAAAGCAGTAAAAATCGCAATAGTAAGTTCCACCAACACGCACATTTTTACAGCTTATGCTTCTGGTATTCTCCAGGAAGCCTCCAGACTTCTGTACTGAACTGTAGTTGCACCTTAGAAAATTAGAAGTCATCGAAATGTCGAAATTAGTTAAAGTCAGAAACTGAAGTTTTTTAAAAATGTTAGCTTGTTGCCTGTGCTTGGTGCGCCGCTTTCAGTACATGCAGCTTCATCTTTTTAAATAACGAAATCAGAATCTGAAATTTTATTGTTGTTATCATCACTGCACATACGATGTGATGATGTTTATAGCTCACCAGTTTTAGGACGTGACGTGGCAAAATATATGACTTCTCTCCTATATACAAAAGCACAAAAAAAAGAATCGTATTCGAAAAATGCGATAAACGTGTTTGCAATACGAAAAATGTTTATTTAATATTTTTCCAAGTCTCAAATTTAATCGCTTTCGTAGCACTTTTAAAAAATATTCTTTATTAACATACGCAGAAAATCCATAAGACACAACGTTCCGATAATCGGTTAAAAATTATCGATATGAAATCAATTTATTAGCGAGCTTGGCGCTATTTGTTACTCTTAACCCAATTTTTACATGATGTTCGCTCGTTTAATCGATTATTTCCGGGTCATGAGGATGTAAGCAAGCAAACTCATTTCCCCTAAAGATACGTTTCGTGACCATGGCAGGTCGGTAGCCAGAAACCGTGGTTCCACACATACATGGGAAACCGAAAAGAAACTATCCCTGTTATGTGTGCGACAACGCCTGTAATTCGGCAGCAATCGAAGGTAGATATCAAAGGCACTGCTATCAACTTATAAAGCATAGAATTTCATGACTGGGTAGTGCACGCGAAAGGAAAAATGCACCGTTCCTTTCCGCTCACAATACCATCTTTTCAAATTTATTAAAGGTTACCCTGTACGGAGGGCACTACACATAGCATAAGCAGCTCGCTAAGGGATTTGTTAAAATAACAAAATCGCTAGATAGTGATTTAGAAATATGCAATTAGTTGCGGATCTAAGTTCTTATTGCCAAATCGAAAAGTAATATTAAAATGAGTAAAACGAGGATATTGAAGCATCAACACTTCGCTTAATACAGTTATCTATATAACAACTTCTCAAAATAAGACGGTATATAAGAAGTGGCCGTAAAAGCGGTCAGATCAAAGCCGTTTTCCATAGAGCCCTAGAACCAAAATACATCGGCGTACCAAATTTCGTCAAAATATCTCAAAAATTGCGACCTACAGTGCAAAGAACTACAAAAAAGCCGAATGGACAGGCGGACAGACGAGCTTAAATCGATATAATAAAAAGTAAATGTAACTCAAATACTTCGTGGCGTTGCATACAGCGGCATCAACATCCTATGCCCTTGTACCACAGCTGGCGGTGTAGCGTATAATAGAAAAAGGGTAAACAGCAGCATTTGCTTTGAAAAATCAAAAATCTGATGCACAACACGAGATGGAAAATAAAATCCTGCTTGAACTTTATCTCCTATAAATTTAATATGAAACCGCATAGAAATTTTTTCACTTGCAGCTTCGACGAGTACAATTTTCTATTTTTCACCTCAAGCACTTATGTTAGCGATGACACTTTCTAAACTTTGCCTCACGGTTGCGTTGGTGATCGCTCAATGTAGAAGCACTTGAGTAACGTTTTCCAATGCCCCGTTGACAAAGTATACGCAAACTATATATTTTATAACATCGTGCCGTTTACATTACTGTACAACTGTAACTGTAACGAATGTAATCGGTTTCGCTTTACACTTAAAAAAAAATAAATAAAAAAAGAAACAAACAATCATTTCAAGTGATTTATTTAAATTTAAGTGAATCAAGCGGGAAAGAAGCGATAAAAATATTTAAAAGAAGAACCCACGATAGGAAGAAAACAAATATATTTGAAATTTAATTAAGAAAAAGAACTTTTTGCTGACCTTAATAGCTCCCCAATTAGTCTTTAACAAGAATCAGAAAATGCTTTCACTTGTTCTCAAACTGCCTAAAATGTTGAAAAAAAGACATAACCATTCCCCTAAATGTCTACATGAAGGGCAGTTGACAACCATTTTAAATCTCTCTATATTATAAGACGAGCAGTCAGACGTAACTTCAATACAATAGTTAGTGAGCGACATACGAAAAGCAAGAACAATTTTGTATTTGATTTGGATCGGGAGGCACAAGTTTAGATTGCATAATATCCGTAGCGTAAGACATATCTTAGCGGAAATACTGTCCAAGGGCACGTCAAAGTTCAGTTGGCTATTCCGAGTTACCCCAGGACACGACATAGAGTCCATCAATTATTTTTTTTTTTGTACGACCAGCCACTAAAGCACAGGCACGGTGGGCATCAGGAAGGATTATAGAAAGACTTGGTCGAAGGAAGGAAGGGCGTAGTGTTCGTAAATGTTCCTAATTTAATATGCAAATTGAAGGAACCGGCCTGATGAGAGTTAAAAAGTACTTGTGTTGATACAAAGCACATTTTCCATCAGCCAAGAGCAGCGGATGCGTGCTAAGCATTCATTAATTTCAGTTCGATCCCAGTTAAAGAGCCGGAAAATATCGATCACAAGAGTAATAAAAAGCTTAGGAAAAATCATGGGAACCTCCTAATATAGGCTTCACTGAATCAGATAAACCGTTTATTTAAGATATATCTGAACGGCGAATAATGTTAAAGGCGGGGGTTTAACCCATTTATAGATTCGCTTTGATCGATCTTCATAGAGATTTCCGAAATCAGCTAACCATTCGAGGGTGTGAAGTTAGATAAGTAGCAAAGACAAAAACCAAACGCCTTAACAGAGGTGCGTTAAGCCATCAATAGAGTCTCAGAGAAGGCTTTAAGTCAAAATATTGTTAAAAGAGGATTACTCCCGAATATTGTAAGCAAAATATGTCTGTGTTAGTTAATTAAGATTTTGCACTCTTTTAAATATGAGATTCCGTATGCAACAGTTTATATACCTATTGTGGCCAAAATGAAACTAATATTTGATGGACCCTTGATCAATAATCCTTCAGTTTCATTCCAACAATTTTTTTTTTTTTTGATTCTTTCAAAATTTGCTCTATATTTGAATATAACTTCACAACCGGAAACGAAATGCTACCCTTTTTCGACGAGTAGATAATAAACAAAAACATAAAAAAGCGAAGAAACGAAATGCTTTTCCCCCCTTCATTTTGTAGACGTAATTACAGTTTAAATATTCACAAAATGTCGGTTTTTCCACTTGTTTCACTTGTTTGGCATACGTTCGAGCAAAAGACCCCTTTGCGAAAGAGATGTCCAGCAAAATTGCTCTTTCAATAGTATTATAACACCAGTCTATGTATGTATGTGTTTTAATCGCTAACATACTTTACGGAACATTTTGTGCATGGATCTGATACGAGATGGATATGAAAGATTCACCTTAGGAAACGAAAAATTAATTTTCATTCTTTTGTTCGTTTCGCGGTAATAAAAAATCAATTTTTATTGATAAACATCAACGTAGTGTTCTCTTCAAATATAATAAAAATTCTGTTTATTTCGTAAGTTTACGCTAATTTTCAACGCTTGTTGTTTAAATTATTATTTTATTTCTTCACACGAACACGAAACAAAAGCAATTAGCTTCTTCTCATTTGAAACTTAGCATATAAAATTCACATAAAAGTCGTCCATCAGTCAATCAAAGTGAAACATCTAAACTCAAAGGCAATAGAAGCTAAGAAACGGTAAAAATGGTAAAAATATTTCATTTAAATGAAAAACAATTAAATTTTAAAGCTTTGGCTCGAATCGAGTTCCACATTATTAAATTCATTACAATTATA
>KK502472.1:443690-458908 GCA_000688735.1 Glossina austeni | reverse complement strand
CGCCTTTTTTCGAAATGAATTTTATTGTTTTCATAAATATATATATATATATATATATATATATACATATATACACACATGTATATATGTATAATAATTTATACGTGAGGGCATTTCAAAAACGTGCTGTACGTAAATATAATTCATAATGCATTGGTTTTTGCTTTTTGTTGCTTCGTCGATAATTGCTTAAAAATTTATTTATTTCTTTTTACAGCCATTCACCCTTCTTATCCCTATTAACTATATCAAACGATTTGAAAGCACAAAAACACATATCGACATAAAATAGATTTGATGGTAAGCGCTTATCGGAAGCATGCTCACGGTATTGATTTTTCCACATTTCCGCGAACGCAAGCTTTTAGAATTTTCATCGATTGTCTTCTTCTTCAAAAAGTTCAATCTCTTCGTCCACACACACACACATCCGTATCTCGAAGAGTAGACAGTTGACAATTTAATAGTTATTGAAATTATGCATATTTTTGAAAAGTCTTTCCAAGATGTGCCATAAATAGTACTACGTAGTATTGGATAATACCGTAACTATTTTATGTTAAAAAAAGGTACACAATTCCATAGTATTTTCCAATTTTTAATAGTCTCAGTTATGCGTACGAAAAATGTCTTCATAACGGGAAAAGTTATGTTGCGTATCAAATATTATTATTTTGATAATTTTTTCACTTGAAAAGGGCATTTATTGAGAAAAATCGGCACAATATATAGTAATCAAGATATCTCCCATTAATTTCTACAGCTTTTCTCCATCTTTCTGGCAACATGGCGATACCGTGTCGAAAGAACGATATGGGTTTGGCATCGATTCGCTCGACGACCCATTTTCGCATTTCTTCAGCATTTCGAACTCGCGGGCCAGCCACGTCATGCCGCATCGATCCGAACAAGTCGCAATCAGAAGGCGTTGGCCTCTTTTGCAGCACTCATTACTTTGTGCAGTTTGTTCAGTTGGCGTCGCTAGACAGCTGCACTAACATTCATCGGTTTCAAAAGCTCGTATTACCCTGCACCCCATATGGACAGTGCAATTTTCTGGCCATGAATGCTCCTCGTCGGTGCCGATGTGGATGGCTCTCCGGAGCTAATCCATAATATATTGCGCTTGGGATTGTCATAGCAGATCCACTCGTCCAATCGTCATCATTGTTTTATGCAGAGAAACGTCGAAATCGTCGATTACTTTATCATTCTCACCGGTTGCACGCCTGAGTAATAACCTAAACAATTTTAACGTGTAAACTAGTGGTCGGAAGGTCATCACATTTTGAAACATTGCGTTTGAATGTTGATGCTGTCTACCTATGATATGGATCAACAGACATCCTGCGAACTTATTTAGTTATAGATAAGAATCAATTGTCTGAACTGCGCTATGTCATCGGCGATATTGAATATAGAGACAAGTTTTGTTATGCACTACATCATCTCGGATATTCGCTATATGCACCCAGAAAGACTTGAAATAGACACAGTAGTCAGTAATACCTGTTATTATATCTGGCTGTCTGTCCACCAGAGGTGTGCCCATTTTTGTGTTCAACCTATATATGACGATTTTTGAGATATTTTGCTAAAGTTTGGACCGGACCACTTTCTCAATCACTTACCATGTGAAGCCTTATTCCGAAAAGCCGTGATATGAGTAACCGTATTAAGCGACGTAGTGTAGGGTATTTAATAACGGGACGTGTGCCGCCGTAGTACCTTCTTATTCATTGTTATTTCTTTCAATCGATGATTTATAAGATCTAAGGAAGCATCTCTTGCATGCTTCTTTGACATTACCAAAGACTCGGACAGTCTCAAACGACGAAAGGCAATCGCCACTGATGAGTAGTATTTCCAATTTTTCTAATAATCAGTTCGAAATCATTTCTATTTTTTTTTTCACAATATAACCCTAATTTTACTAAATAGAAAAAATCGATTTCGCCGCCGGAACATAGGACAAAAAAGGACTGCTTGACCTACTGCTACGTTCTTCTTACTTACGCGAAAGCCTTTACCAACATAAGCAACCTTCTGCCAAACCTATTATTTCGCATTTGATTTTTGTACCCTGGATGTATGTAATACCCTGAAGTACTTACGATTGATCCGCCGCTTGCCACACGCACAGATTTCAAATTATTTTCTGAATTGTTTTAAGCTTGTCTTCCTATCTGTCCATCTATTTTTGTGTTTAATCTGCATTTGCTGACCCTTATGTTGAAATGATCATTACGGTCATTGGTAAATAAAAGATGGAGATGGCAAGTCGACCACATGGACAAAAACACGTGGGAAAAAACACATATTACTCAGTTGACTCATAGTTAGTTAGTATAACGTAGAGAAAAAGTCACTGACTTTCACTGAGTTTAAAATCAATAAAGACGCTGTTAAGTAAATATTAAATCGCTTTAAGTCAAATGTTTTACTTCAAAAACATCGTAATTTTTTAAGAATCAGACAAAAACACCCGCTGAGTACTGAAAATAAACTGAATTGAACCACTTCCGCGATCACCGGCCAGACCTGGTCACCCTTACGCACTTACGTTTGCAATTTGTCTGCCTAGATAGGTGGATATCGATAAGTCAGACCCTTCGGAACCTTAAACAACGTTATAGAACATTATTGTCGCGCAGTAATCATAGCTAACTGTTATATGTTCTTTAATGAATCGTTCGGGTAGAGCAAAATCATTTTTCCATGATGGATTTAGTAGAACTGAATAAATAAAAAAAAAAAAGATTGAAAGAGAATCGACATTTATTTTTTAATTTTTTACAAAACATGAAAAGAAATTAAGCTTTCATTGTCTGCATTTAGTTACAGATTTTTAATCAATTTTTAAATTTTCTTTATACAAGACCGACATCAGTCAGTTGAGAGGAAATTGAAGATATATTCAATTTCGAGATAATGTCACATTTCCCGCTTAAAAGCATAAGGCCAAAGTGTATCTATGTGTGTACGCATTCATATTCGCAGTCGTATAATGTTATCCTTTTTTCAAGTTTGCATTTAATATTCAATATCCAACTGTGAGTGTTTTTCTCTTCACGTTTTACGATACTTTGCCATGGATAGGCTGCATATCTAGTGATACTCTAGAAATTATTCCAAAAAATATTAAAAAGGAAAAAATTGTTTTTTTTTTTTTTTTTTTTTTTTTTTTTTTTTTTTTTTTTTTTTTTTTGATAGTTTTGTCCTTCCTTTGTTCAATTCTGTATTCGTCAAATCATCTGTTTGTCTACTTCTGGTGATATGCTTTGTACGACAACAGCAGATTGTATGACAAGGATTTATTAACATGGCAACGCAAAAAGAAAAGCGTATGCATGCACCACCACCTTGTTAACCAGAAAACAATAACAGCAATGGAAAACAGCAGCCGTAGTAGCCGTAGCAGCCGTAGCAGCAGCAGCAGCAGCAGCAGCAGTGAGAATAACATAAATCAACATTGTTTCTAATGTTTCAGTAAATTGGTATGTGTGTCTGCTTATGCATCTAGGCCTTTGTACCCCCTACTAAGGAAGTGTAGATTTAATGGGCTTATAAGAAACAACAACAATAACAACAACAATAACAATAACAAAATATAACAGACAGACGGCAGGATATTCAACAATATCAACTGAGTTTATTGTTGTACTGTCACTTGAATAAGATACGAAAAATTTCAAGGGTGACTGACTGATGTACATATACACACACATATATATATATATACAATGAATATATACACATAAACACATGTACACGCAAACGTACACCATTTTTAAACACTTTTACTTACTTCACAGAAATGAAAACTTTTTCAATGATCGACTCCGGCCTCTCCATTGTTTTACATGGACAAGCATGTATTTCATGTACATGCGTAGCGTTCAAGTGGTCTTCAACACTTTGTTGCAAATAAGGAAAATAGCAAGCAGCCCATGAAGCTATATAGTCAGCTTAAGTCGAATCTGATGATATCTTCTGCAGGCTGTATCAATAATTAATTAAACTGCTATATATATATATATATATATATATATATATATATATATATATATATATGTGTGTGTGTATATATACATAAAATTAATGAATTTATTTGAAACATAACTCGAATCGAATTGGATGGCAAAAGAGTGAAAAGAACGAGGTATAGGGCAAGCTTTGTTGTGTTTTTACTACTAGAATGGGACCAAAATTTTCCACGCGCCTTACGAAGCATACTCTGATATTTTAGGGAAAATTCGCAACTTTTTTTCAACCTCCACATTAATCAACATTGTTATTTCCTGGTCGTGAGGCCTGGAAGTATAAAACATAACTCTCGGCAATTGTATCATAGGGTTAGTACGCCTTCTTTCGATTTCTTTCTAAAATCCTATAGATAACGCCGTGTGTTGTGAGCAACCCCAGCCAGGACAGGCCATCGTAACAGATGTGTTACCTAAACTCATCAAAGAATGAAAAATGAAATTAAATTTTTCATGGTAGCCCAAGTTGATCACAAAGAAATGAATTGATTAATAGAAGAGGTTTTCCATAGTAATGCTGATTTCTATATAGAGTCTCCGAAGTGCATTTCCCTCGTTTGACAAATCGAATATACTCATCAATGACGAGTGCAAAAAGTTGCTGTTGTCGTTGTTGGTTTTTAATGAACATGAACATCATGAATATGTATAAATTTTTTTTTAAGCCTTCTCTCGTTCTCCCTCACACACTCTTTCGTATGGATTTCATTAAAATTTAATCGTCATCAAAAGATTATCATGAATAAACAAAAGAAAGAAAATGAAAAAAAGTTAAAGCAAGTAAAGCAAACATATGAAGGCAAGGGATGTTATGGACGGACGGACGGACAGACTAGAGGAAATGCCTGCAATTTATTGATGCGTATTGCCTTTACTTATAACGGAATTGTATGTGTATATGTGTATATGTCCTGAATTTTTCTCTTGAATTTCTAATTTAACAACGAATGTTTCAAAATTAAACATTGCTACTGCTGTAGCACGCAACTCGTTTTAGCTTCTATTCCCGAGAAAAATGACTAGAAAGGAAATGAAATTTTTCAATGAATCAAAAATACCTCACGCACTGCGTTCTGTGTTTACTGATAACAGAATATCAATATACGTCTGCGTGCATACGCAACACAGAATAAATTTTTTCTATAAAAACAATAAATAAATAAAATAAATAAATAAATAAAAAATAAAAAACAAACAAATTTATATCAATTTTCACAATCACACAAATTTTCTGCAATCTCTCTGCTTTGCTTCTTTTCTTTCCAGGCAATCTGTTCAAATATCAACGCTTATAAAATAAGTGGCGTAACATCTTAGAGAGGTAAGTGGGATTGAAAGTCAGATTAAATTAGATTCGCCTTGCGGCAATTAAAGAAATATACGTTACAAAAACAAAAACAAAAAAAGAGCGCTTGCTTACCTATCAATAAGAGTGAAAAAAACTATTTTAGAAGATTTTTTAAAATCGTAAACACTTCTGTGATTTCTAAGAGTCTTTGAATCTATAGTAACCTAAAGAAACCGATTTTGTTTTTGTGAATGGAAGCAAATTAATAGAATAATAACATTATTGAGTATATTTTCAAGTACAAATTATAAGAAATCCTTTTTGAACGGGTAAAAGCCCTATAGGGGACAAGGCCCGCCATTAAATTTCTTACAGCACCCTACAGGTATTTACGTAACACCTTTGAAATGAAAATGCGGTAGCAACAGCAAAGCGTGGTCCGATCCGATCCAATCAAAGGCTCGTTTGCGTACCAAGTTTCAGCAAAATGTCGCAAAAATGGCGGCCCGTACATTGAACACCAGAAAACAAGACGGACGCATGGACGGACAAAATTACTTTTGATTCAGAAAGTGAATCTGAATCGATCGGTATAATAGCAGATGGGTTTTTCTCAAGTCCTTCTGGGTGTTGCGTACGTCCGCATAAAGTGCATACACACTTGAACCACAAGTACGATATGACAACGCTGCTCTCTTTCGCGCAAGGAATTTTTACGGCCTATAAAGTAACTAATGAAAATTTGAACATATCTGCAGCTAGCGCAGTGCGTAGTGAATTCTAAAAGTATTGATTTTTGCATGAACGGCGAGTGTTTGAATGAAAAGCTTAAATTTTTGTGGGAAAAAAAAATTGAATCGCATGTTTATTGACAATTCATGGGTTAACTTATCGAAGACCTGTTTGTGTTAGACTGCAAGTTGCTTTGAAAAGCCATCTTTTGCGAAGATTTTAAAAGTTGTTCTGTTTTTTACAATATTCGCATTTAATCAGCAAACCCGGTATTGAAAAGTTCCCCTTTCATGATCAAGTATTCATTTCCGTTCCGCTTCTTCGCAAACCTCATGCTAGAACGTGATACTTTTGGTGCATCCGTCGAACGTTTTACACTTCACGTATTGTGAAATGGTAAAGAAAATGGCAAAAAAAACTTTACAAGTTTGTAATTCTATTGTCGTAGAGCTCGCGATTAATGTCAAAATCTTCATTACACACTTTCAATGTCTTGGTTACCTCAGAGCAGTTACACTAATACAGTTTTGTTTCCAAACGCTCTTAAATAGGCATAAATTCACTCTAAAGACCTCATTCAGAGTCTTCGAGAAATTAGAAATCATCAGGTAAAACCTAAAATCATATTCTAGAACAGAGCGGTTTCAAGCTCCTATTAAACCAATCAAAAAAAAACATTACTCAGTCGCTTGAGCTCTTAGGTATAAAATAAAATGTAAAGTCGTATTCCTAGCAAGAGCCCTATGAGAAGACACATACAAATACATTGGCTCTACTTTAGTTTAAATGCTAATGATTTCTTCAATCCAACAATCCAATCATCCAAAATTTCAATAGAATTTTTGTTACTTCTACTTAAATAGTGGGCGTAATACCAGTTCGTTATCCTAAGTTGTCCTATTCAGTGCACACTATTCAGTTTAGAAGCAATAAATCTTTGTACTTATTCCAATAAAACCTACGTATGGCTTACTTCTCGTAGGACTTATTTACAAGCGAAAATTTAATAGCGCTACTAATCTCTTCTTACTCTTAAAGCAATTAGCTTATGTTATTTTCGCAAAGAAGAGACGAAGTTTCTTCAATTTCTCTCAACAGTAGAATATTGCATACTATCTATATATCGTCTGTCCACGCCTCATATTCCTCTAATATTTTTTATCTTACAAATAAAAAGCAATTTATCAAAAACTCATATATGACCTAAGCCTCATCTTCATCTTCATCTCACGAGTCTTTCGTCTTGTAATCTTTTCTACTGCATCCGAAGCTTCAGTCGATTTCAATCGGTCCCTATTAGATTACCTTACTCAGGTACTTAGCAGAAACCGTTTACCGGAACTGTTCTTGCCACTCTAATACTGCTATTAAGAACTAAAAATTCGATTGATTTGATTGTTCAAAAATTGAAATTAATTAAAAAATTTAAAAAAGTTGAAAGAATTCCTGAAATGTGTGCATGTGCGTGTCAATAGATTTCTATGTCAATTTCCAATACATTCTAGTCTACTACGAAGGCATCGCAATATTTTCAAAACTCAAACTGTCTTTTCTTATTTAATCCCGGAACTTATTGACTGATTTGTTATTTGTTATTATTAATTACACCCTATATTTCTTGTGGCTCGGAGGGTACTATTATATATGCAGCTTGGACAAGCGTAAGCAACAGCCAGTACGATCTGACATAGGCTTACCTTTTATTACACCATTCGTTTCAGAAAAGTATTCCGCACGTCTGATTAAAGCTCGTTTGTTTGGCCTGTTTTGGTCTAAGGATGATGTCCTCTGAGTGTTTAACACACAAGGAGAGAGAAATAGAAAGAGGCCGTAGCCTGGTGGATCGATAAGTGTTTTGCCTTTACTGACCGAGCATTTACTATAACTGTGACCACTCGCTGGTCGCACTTAACGGTATTGTCTATCGCACTAAGAAGTGAACCCGAGTATGTCGACTTGAATTGGATTGAGTTATATCGATGTATTTGGGAAAATTCAAACGTGCAGTAATGTATGGTAGCGGCATCCTCGGGCTTAACCGTCTGCAATACTTGCACTTATTTTAATTTTATAAATACTTCTTGCATGCGTAAACTATCTGCTTAGTCATTAAAAAGAGAGACAAAGCAAAGAAAAAATGTTTTGTTCACACTCCTCGTGCAGTTGGTTCATATCCGTTGTATGCTATGGTATCAGATAAGTTTGCGTAAAATGTTTTTAATTCACGCAAACAGTTTATCTTTAAAAGCGGAAACGTAATATTTAGTCCGAATGATAGAAAGATGAAGATCTTAATATATACAATTTATATCGCCGACATCCAAAATATACCAAATTATGTAGATTTTATCGCGCATACACCACATGCCTTAATGCTTCAAATGGACGAGTAAGTATAGCATACGTAGGCATGGTATAGTATAGCATATCGCATTTTGCATGAGTGCATAATGAAATTGAATTTCGTTTATGAAATCTTTATGACGTTAAGCAATTGATCGGTTAGCGTGAAAACAGTGTCCGATTTTTGGCAGGCCACACACAGCCATGGAAGTAGATTAAAGTTTGCTTTGATCGCAATCAGTAGTAACCGATCAGTTAGGCAGCGAGAAAACTCTGCAACGAAACTCCATAAAACTTTTCTGCTTTTCTGCCAGCTGCGAAATATATCGTTCAACAAATCTTGAGAAATTGTTTCTTAAAATGTCGGCCTTTATTTAAGCCTTGACGAAACAATGTTGCCATACAAGCAACATTTCACTGGCATTGCGGTATTGTTAGGCTCGTCAATGGTTAATGATGTTCAGCAAACAACCACTTCTTCGGACAAATGTCCAAACGAAAACACGTAAGAGCGAGAGGTTTGGTTGCTTTTCGCCTCAATTGTATTGAATGCTGGCAGCTGCCTTCCCTGGTCAAGATTTCGTTCAGTTGGCGCGACTTGTAATACCCAACTCTACCCAACTGAGCTCCAAATGCCACGCCATGCTTATTCAACATTATCGCCAACGTCAATGGTTCGCGTAGTCTGCCCCGAAATTATTGGCGCGTTGGATATCATAAAGCAGCCATTCTTCGTTATCCGTCACGTCTCAGCCGCATTATCCGTCGAGCTAAATGGAAAAAGTTACGCTTCCATCCTGTAGACTATTTGGGTGTATGTCAAAGACAGCGAAATGTTCGTAGTTTCTTGAGCCTTCAGTTATATAGCGCATGGAGAGGCCGCTGTTTATCAAATGCTCGCATGCGAACTAACGCCATCTCTTGGAATTTTATTCTTGACATAAAGTCAAAATTCTCCATCTTCCCCGTTCTCTTTGCACAGATCTTTGCACGTCAACCTAACATTAGAGGAGGGACTGAATTATATATTGGCTTCTATTGCGCAGACTGAATTTTTCACTCATGAAGAGCTGAGTAAATTAAAATATCGTTTAAGCAAGCGTTACTCGTAATGGACTTGTAGGGGACTGGAAAACAAAACTTACAGCGCCAGCTTTCTTTCCCTTCACCTAACCATTAGCGCCTAACCGCTCGCTTCTCTTCTATCAACGTAAAAATAATTCTATATTCGCACACACAAAGGATCGGGCTTATAACGCAATGGACGCGCGTTAAAATCCCAGATGGGGTGGAATTTTCAATACTAGCAAGCATACGATCTAAATTCTCCGACAGTCTTTGAATCCATATTTTCTAAATTTCTATAACAAAATGTGTGGACAATAAATAAATGAATAAAATTCTATATAAACTTAGAAAAAATAGGAGAAATTATTACAAAATTTACGACAACTCTTTAGGAGAAGTGCTCAGTATGTTAATTTTAACTGAAAGTTAACTAACAAATTGATTTTTTAACTGAAGCTCTTTAACTAAAACTTAAGTTACTTGCACTTATTATGATCATGACTTTCTTTACGTGTTATGTGAATGCTTGCTCGCAATTAACCTTCTTATCAAGTGGTTTCCTTTGCTTGTTGTTCTGCGAACTAGTAGTTAAGTCGATTAAAATCTTGCAGTGGAAATTAAGTTTCAGTTAAAATATAACTGAATATGTTCAACTAAATTAGGTATTAACTGGAAGTTAGATTTTTTAAACTTCAAGTTGAATTTTTACTCTAAACGGCGGTAAACCAGTGCGATCCAAATTGCTGTTATCATCCACCGCACTTGCTGCATACGAATATTTAACTAACTAAGAGAGCAAACAAATCCCATTAAGTTTTACTTTGACTCCGAATATCAAAATCTAGTCTAGACCGGACTGGCTATTACAAGTAACTGTTATTTCGTTCTCTATTATTTAGGATATCTAGTCTTGATCACCCTTATCCGGTTCGCTTGCGTCTGAAATTTGCTAAAGCAAGCACTTTGAAAACCTGATCAAGGGTTAAAAAAAAAGGAAATTAAATAATTTTGAAAATAGCAAAATATTTGGAGAAAAACTTATTCTGAACAGATAAATATAGAAGACATCCAAAGCGAAGATGAACTGCCTATCGCCGCATAAGAATGCTAGAGTTATCCTTTACCCGCGAAGAAGAAGAATATACGCATAGGCGCATATCCGATCTGGTTAAAAGTCGAAAGCTATATATTCTTTGCCCGTCCGCCTTGTATTTGTTCTTAGTATGATAGGCTATCTATCCTAACGATTCTGACATAACACTGAAGCTCAGATTATTATATAAGCTTTGTCGAGGCCCACAGGCCGGATATGAAAAAAGGTCGCCACGATCATCGATCATCAACACATTCGCAAAAGACTGTCTGCCTAAATGCTCTGCATTCTGCTAAAAATTATTTCTAGGGCCGCTTAAAAGATCGCTACGAATTGCGTCACCCCTACTAAAAGGCTTATAATCAATAAAATATCTTCCAAGAAGTGTATCGTGATTGGCGTGAAATGGATGACTGGAGAATACCGTTGAACTAAGCTTAACTTTATCCTTATCCACCAACTGTAACTCTATTTGTATCTCTTTCTTGTTTACCTATGCAAGCAAGTCGAGCCTGTAAAATTTGCCAATTTTTCTCTTCATAATTAAAAATGACGGTGGTTAGCGAAAGCAATATTTGCGCCTCTGCATATTTCCAAGGATAGTTTTATTGAATTGAATTGAATTGAGCTGAAAAAAAAAAAAAAATCTGTTAACTTATCACGGGATATATGGTATCATTTTTACGGTCTTTCATGTGAAATGCATGGAAACTTTTAATTTCATAAATTCAATATCAACATTCCCGCTCTACCCCTTTTATTATCGCTCAATCCTTTAGGCCATTCGGCTATTATGCTTTCACACTCTTCACTGTCATCGGAATTGGTTAATAAATGCTTTTGACTAAAATGTGGTGAATAAATTATTATTGTGAACATGTGAACGATTGACAAAACGATTGCTTTGCTTGCTTTGTATCGTATACTGATTGACTGGACTGACTGTTTCTATCTATCTTTATACATATATATATATATATATATATATATAGATATCGTTGTGTATTTATTGGTTTTATGTTTTCGCATTATGTGTTGACACAACTCATAAAACTTTGATTACTAACTTATTTACAAAGTCATCAAATTATATTCATGTTATATGTATCTACATACATACATACGTTTGCCTGTGCATGGTTACTGCTATTGTTGTCTTGTTCTTCTTTCGCTTTTTACGATTATTGCTGGGTGTCACCATGTCAACGTTGATTACTTTACTGACATTGTTTTGTTATTTTATTTGTTGATGATGATTTTAGTTGATGCGGTCGGTTGTTGTTTTCCTTTTGTACAATTTTGATTGTGTTACAACTTTTCTGCTATAAGGTATCATATTTGTAAATGCTTGCTAAGAGAACATTTTTATTCATGCATTCATTCATTCATTCTCCCTTCATCAGCCATGATCATCACTATTGAGCCTTTTTGTATTATTCCCAGTTTTTGTTAGAGCGAGTCTAGCGCCATTAGGATTAAATAATGATTTGTATGCACGTTCAGTTCACTTATGTGTTTGTGTATTGTTATACCATAACCACATAAAATATTACACACAGAATCTTGTGCCCAACACGGCACACATGGACACATCAAATCTAGGAAAAAGTTTATTTTTAGGTTTTCTTTTCCTTTTTTTTATTTAGTTGCAAAAAGAATGAAGAAATTCTCAGAAAAAAAAAAAGATTGTGTGTAGGCAGAGCTGGTGCTAATAGTTACACTTCGCTGTGTATCACCCTGACATCCTTAGCATCTGCCACGAATGGTGTCCGCCAGTTAAATTTATTGCTTATAGCGAGGATGCTTGCGGCCTTATCAAAAGTTAAGCCAAACTAAAAAACTAAAATAATATCGAAAAACTAGAAGCGGCCAATATTTTTTTGTTATTTTTTATTTTGCTTAGAAGTTTACCGCCCGTGGCAAATACGCGCCATTTCACGGCAAACAGTCAGATTTCCACTTAAGATTATGATTTTATTGCTTGAAGTTTTCCATCACTCCAGCTCTGCCTGATGCCATTGTAATTTTAAACTACGTCACTTAGGATGCCTTCAAATCTAATAAAAAGTGTTCGGAACATAAAACTCGTAAAACTCAAATGAAATTCAAAATTTTTAGGTGTAACAATAAGAACAAATTGCAATTTGAAGTTTTTCTAACATCTAATAACATTTTATATGATTATTAGGTGCACCATAAGCTAAATATTTATGAATACGTGCGTCAGCTAATAAGAAAAACACAACTTTTTGGCAAAGAAAAAGTCTGTTGGTGGACACCAAATTAGGGGAGGGCGGTAGGTGCGTCGGCAATTCATGCGATACAGTAGAGTTATCGCGATTTTAATAACGCTTACAATACTATTTCGGACGTGTACCGATAGCGGTACATACAACCATGAAAAATATATATTTCCTATAAACACAGCGAAAATATTCGTTCAAAATTGCTGTGAAAGTGGCATCCACTTATAAGAATCGGGAGTAGTGAGTTAGTGGTCGCGGGTTCAAATCCCAACTGAGATAGAGTTGAGCTTGATGAGTGCTCAGTCGGTCAAGGCGTAGCACTTAGATTGCGAACATCGATTTCTCTAACTCTTTCTTTTTCCTCACTTCTCGCCAACCGTCACCATGGTACACAAACGGGTGACGTGTCGTAAGTGATTGGTCATATTTTATATATTCATTTATGGGTAATAAAAATAAAAAAAAAAACAAAAACTTGACAGGTAACGTGTTATCGTCATGACGGAGGATTTTTTCGTTCTCTTTCCGTTACTCAATCGATCCAATAACACTGAATAATATGAGCCTCTTCTCATCCCATCCTTTGAAGACTATATCATGCGTATTTAAGGGGAAAAAAACTGCGGCTATGAGTTTATTTTGCCGTTTAGATGCATTTCCAGCGGACACAAACCCGGTGTGTAGTGTTCAGTCCATGTTTCATCCATCCTTAGATGTGAATAAAGACAACTAGATGTGTTAACCTTGAATATTTCTGAATTTGTGACTCAAGTGCTTACAGAAATGCGCGATTGATTGGTTTTGAGCAAACGCGGAGCTTACGCGGCTCTTTTATATGCACATAAAATCCTTGTGATCACAGCTAACATCGACGAGGGTCGATGCATTTCGGGTCGTCCGCTATCATTACATGGGTTGCAGACGGTGCGTACAACTTGCGTATATAAGGAAACGCTTAAGTGCAGCCATCCAGTGTTCAAGCATTTCATCTAATGCGCTGTGAATCAAACCATTCTTTGACTTTCCTCGGAGATGTGGCGTTTAATCATGAAACGAAATTTACTTCTTTTTTTTTTTTTTTTTTTTGTTGATTGTGAAAGAAATAACTAAAGTTATTTACTTTGGCTGTGGTTGTAAAAGGGGCACTAACTAAATACCAAAACTTGAGAACATTTCTTCTGAACATTTGCTTTGCCTAATGCTGACAGAATATTGTTGCTTTGATTTGTGGCTCATACCTCCTACCATTAGGTACCTTATTTGTTGCTCACATAAACATGGTTGAGTATTAGACAAAACAATTTTTGAAAACTACGTGAGCAAAGAGAAATTATTCATCTGTTTACTGTTGAAATTGGCTGGAACTGAAATGCGATGCACTTAAAAGTTGATTGGGCACAATCCGCATGCATCCATGCATGCGTATAGCAATTTTAATGTATCATTATCAGACAGTCCTTTAAGCATTCAGATGCATTCTCAATCGAGAAGAGATGACGGATTGATTCACTTCATGTGGCTTAGTCGTAAGGACATGAGTCGTTGCCCTGAGTGCAATTTGTGTGCAAACTTAAATGGATATAAACTCAAAGTTTCCAATAAATTTTTGTTAATAAGTCGAGAAAAACCAAGGAAATCAATCCTCGTAAATGTAATATAACTCAAATCAAGCGTTCTGTTCGTATATTTACCTGTGGCGATGGGCAATGTGTCGAGGATTCAGCGAACATTGTTTTTGTATTTTTTTCGTTTTTGTTTTTAAATGATTCTTATATCTTCCACGCCAAGCTGCTTAGGAGTATATTTTCTTCCTTTGCCATGTGTACTTTTTCCGGTACATGCTAAAAAAAATGGAAAAATTTTGAATAAAAACCTTTTCATGTTTATGAAAAAAAAAAAAAATGGATAATGTTCGTCACCGTGTGCATCGTGTCGTTTTTGGTAAACATCTCAAACAGTGTTACAACCACCATTATTTCGCGTGAGATGCGTTCATTTAAGGACTTGGCGTACAAATGCATTTTGCCTCGCATTGAAAAACAAAATGGCGAGCAGGGAAAGTGTCAAGTTTATCACAAAAAAAAGCTGACTTTTTATAGCTTTTTTTTTTTCAATTTTTGCAAAATGTTTATAGGAATTTTCCAATAATTGCTAATAGAGTAGAAATTGTGGTCGATAAATTTCAACGACGAGAACAATAAAAGAGCCCTCGAATTTTTTAAAAATTGTTTTAATTAATATATAAATCTTTTTTAATATATGGAAGAGAAAAAAGCAGAAAAATTAATAAATACGAATTTTTTCTCGTTTTAATAAAATAACTGACTGACCCAGATTACCATTTAATGAAATTTTTAATGTACTCCCACTGTGACAATAGTTGTGTGAATATGGAATAAAAAAAA
>KK502472.1:393148-443624 GCA_000688735.1 Glossina austeni | reverse complement strand
CAGTCCTAGAATGCATTTTTTTGAGCTAAGTAAAAAAAAAAACAATAAATAAAAGAAACTGAATATTAAAGTGTTTCTCTGTCTGTCTGTCTGCGTTTTAAAGGCTTTTGATAAAAAGTCACAAACGTAAATACAATGCGCAGCAATACAATCATTTGAACAAAAAACAGAAAATGATTAAATAAAAAGGCATTAAATAAATTTATTAACCGAACAAACATGAAAACGCAAAATCAGAGAATAGTGCAGACAATGAAATTAAGTACAATGTATTGCATGTCTGAATATCATTATTACGATGATGATCATCAGCGTCATAATAATCCTCCGCTGCAATGGCAATTAAAACGCATTTAGCAAAAAGTTATCAAAATCACCAAACATTTGGTCGAACAGTAAGCGATTAAATGCGTAGCTTTAATGGAGGGAGAAAGCCTTAGACTAAGACTGCAACCGATGAAAAACATTTCAAATACCTATTAAAAGATAATTTTCAAAGTAATGCCTTTTCATATTTAGCGAGAATGCGTCTCTTCGTCATCCCCGTAAAACATGAAGTCTTGCCGCGCTGCGCCTACCAGACCTCGTCACAAAGATCTTAGACAGGCAACTAACTGCTTATAGTGCCAGCTTAGATGTCTACTACCTCGGTAGTATTTTCCACATATTTCCCGCATTTTTATACCCTACGCCACTTGTGGTACAGGGCATATTAAGTTTTTGCGGGCGTATGTAACAATCAGAAGGACTTGAGATAGACTCACCTTTTATTATACCGATCGTTTAATAATTGCTTTTTGCATCGATCTAGTCTTGTCTGTCCGTCTATCGTTCGTGTTTTCCTCTGTTCAACCTACAGTCTTCAACTTTGGTAAATTGACGTGTTTTGGTCCAAGGACAAAATCTACTGAAAATGGTTGGGACCTGAGCACTTTTTCTACCTGCTCAAATTTTTAAAATTGCTCTCCAAGTGTTCCCACGATAACTGAATCTCTATATGACAAAAGGGTCTAACTTTCCATATATATAATGGTGAACATTGATCCGTAATAGTAAATTGAGACAATAATCAACCTTGGCTTTCTTTGGGACCAGGTAGATTTATTTTGTTTACCTTCGCATAAAAGGATGCACGGGAAACGCAAATCCTTACATGCGAAAAAGTCCATACCTTCACGTTTTATGATGAAAGCTTGTTCATTGTAGCAATTTTACATAAAAATTAAGTGGACCAAATTTCCACTACATCGGTATATTTTTTGGCCCCCGACTCTATATGAGATTTTTCATGAATAATAAGCCCTTCAGAAAAAGTTTTAATTTTTAATATTCTATGATGAAACTGGTCCATAGTAGCAGTTTTGCCAAAAAAAAAAAAAAAAAAAATAGCGCCAGATAGGTGTATCTTGTAGCACCCAACATATATAGGTGTCATCATGACAAGCAAGCTCTTATCTGGTCTAAGTCTAATTTCTACCTTTTTCTGACGGAAAGCGTAAAATAATGAAATTTTTGGGAAGTAAATTAAGTTTTCTAAATCGGGATTACGTGATGTTTTGGGAATCCTCCAATAGACGAACATTCATGAGGAGTATGTCTCTGCATGAAAATAGTGTGTAACTGTATTAGGCGAAGCATTTAATTGTCGGCCTTACCCGGCTATAATATTCTTACTTGCTTATGCTAAATTGTTACTTGTGCGACTGACTGCATTAACGTAGCGACTGTGGGCAATATGAAGCACCCACACGCACACACAATCAACATTTGCGAATCCTAAAGTTACCATCTTTTCTTGTCTCCTCATTATGCTTCAGGTAGAACTAACTCTTATGTCCGGCACGATTTAGTTCAATTTGATTACTGTTTTTAGCGCAAAATTCCGATAGATGTTGATTGCCGTCGATTTTTCGTGCTTAAGCGAAAGCTGAAAACTGTCTGTCTACACTTCAAAAAAAATATTGATAATATTTCGAGAAACTACCTGACAACAAAGTTTTTTGCCGCTGAATAATAAATATTTTGTTTTTTTATTTTTTTCCATAAGACAGAGACAGAGAGAGACAGAGAGTGAGAAAGTTATAGAGAGAGAGAGAGAAGGCGAGAGAGAAATGAATATAAAGATTTATCAATAAATATTTTCTGTCCCTTGACCGTGCTATGCGAGCGAGTCTCGTTTAGCATGTTGTACGAGTTCGGTCAGCAATTTTCCTCCCGTGTTATAGGAATACGTGTTATATGCTATAGGGGGTCCATTGCACATTGCACTTTGAATACCCAAGAAGAGTGGTGTGCTGGATGTTCGCATTAAGAGTACTTTCCGTTTGCGCTTGCACTTGTTCAACTCATGGTGTTCAATATGTTTACTCAGTCGCCACTGAATCTAATTAAATTAAAAAATGATTTAATCCGCGTAAATTCAAGAGTTGATGATAAATAAAATTGATTTTATTTACGAACACTTGTATTACTACTGCGATCTAAGCGGCAATTATTTTTCATTCTCGCTAGAATCAGTCTCTTAATTAATTTATAATCACTCTCGATACTACTACTACTACTACTACTACTACTACTACTACTACTACTACTACTACTACTACTACTAGTACTACTACTACTACTACTACTACCTGGGCCTACCAGATTATCTGATCTGAGATGCGAGTCCGTGTGAAGCTCCCGGTTACACTCAAGTAAGAGATACACTCAAGTATCACTTATCTGAACACAAAATAAAACAAAGCACCAAAATAAGCACCATCGAGACTTTCAAAATATCCCCACATTTTCGTAATCTGGAAAGTAAAGGTGCGTTGAGTAAGAAGACGGCACGTGTTCTTAAAACTTATTTCAAGCTATATAAGATAGCATTTTCAGGTAAACTGGGCCGACAGATGCGTTTTCGATGGAGTTGAGCGGACGCTGCTTACGTGACGATTGTAAATAATTGAAAAGAAAAGGATAAACAATTCGAAACAAAGAAGAAACTGATTGAATGAAAAATGAAATTATTTCGATTTCCAAAGAAAGGGTTGTTGCTTACATTCACTTCCAGCAGAAAGCAACTTGAAGCGTTCCAACCGATCAAGGCAAGCTATTTTCCATGTTTTCCACGTTCAGTTAGTACAAAAAAATGCTATTTTCATACACGACACCACTAGTGGTACAAGGGTATGTTAAGTTCGTGCGGATATATGCAACACGCAGGAGGACTTGAGATAGACGCATCTTTTATTACAACGAACGAATCACAGTCACTTTCTAAATCGATCTAAGCTTGTCTCTCCGTCTGTCCGATTTGTTTTCCTGCGTTAAAGTCGCAATTTTTGAGGCATTTCGACGAATTTTGGTGCGCGGACATGTCTTGACTGAAGAACGTACGCTATTGAAAATGCCTTGGATCGGACGATTTTTTCGATTGCTTCCCATACACTCAATACGTTATTTTAGAAATTTATATGAATAACTGTATTAAGCAAAGTAATACAGAATATTTAACGTTGGGCCACGCCCCACTATGGTGTTTGTATTTCTTTTCGTACCAATTTTTATCGTAAAATATTAAAAATAGTAAATTTTCCTTTGTGGAAAGAATTTTTCAAACATTGAGTTTATATGGAACGTGGTTACAGGAATTGTCCGATTTACTCCATTTTCAATAGGACTCGTTTTTCAAACAAAACATACAAATATCGCAAATTTTTTCAAAGCATTTCGAAAATTGCGATATGTGGATTACAAACAAACACAGAGAAAAATTGGCAAAGAATTGGGCAAACAAACGTACGTAAGTCAATTCACTAAATGATTCTTAATAAATTGGTGTAATTAGAGATGAGTCTACGTCAGTCCCTTTTCGGCTTGGCGTACATGCGCATAAACTTATTGCAAGCACAAACGTAAGTAGCGCACAGTATAACAAAACGTATTCGTCATAATTCATGCACAGACGTTTTTTGAAGTTTATTGCCAATTCTTCATAAATTACTATTTAATAAATTTTTGCACTAAAGATTGCTGCCAAATTATGAATAAATGAATATTCAATTGAAACTGTGTCATGCTTTTTATGCTGTAAGAATATTTTATTACTTAGCGCGAAATAAATTCATTTAAATTTGCAAAGTTTTACACCCTACATTACGTATGCTACAGATTATAGTGAATTTGTGCCGATGACTATATACCACGACGAGCGATTCAAGATAGGTCCGCCTTTTATATATACCGATCGATTCAGAATTACGATTTAATCTTGCGTGTGCATGTATTTTTGTAATCCATCGATAGATTGCAATGATGAAATGAGGCGCATTGATGTGCTTTGGCTCAAGGACATGCCCCCTTGAAGGTCGACTGTCTTATTTGGGGAATTCGTTATATGAAAAAAATTTGCAACTTTCAATATTTCCGATTAATAGGAATTGAATGGACCACCCATATGCCCACCTCTACTTTATAAAGGAAATTGATTAATAAAAATATTGAAGAATTGAAGAAGAATTGACTGCATCGAATTTGGACTACGTAGATCAATTTTTTGAAAGGTAAACTCTTACATAACAGTAAAGGCTAAGTTCTACTACCTACTACTTACTGTAGCGAGAATGCGTGAAAAATACTCAGATCTTTGGGAAGAAAACTAATTATCCTTAATTTGAATCACTTTAGGTCACGTTTTGGGTTCGGTTGTGCACAAGGACTCTCTTGTTATGTGAGGCTTTCCAAGGTATAATTTTTAGATATTTGTTCGTAAAATAAATGAAAATCAGTCTTAGGCGAAGATGCCGAGGCTGTCAAATAATCGGTGTTGCTCGATTTTATTGTTTTTACACATTTCATGGGAGATTTTTCGCAAATGTTTTGTTCCCTTGTACTTGCGATTTTCTCTTTTGTTTCAATTAAAGTGTGATTTAATAAAATATATACAAATTCCTCGCATCTTTTTCTCATACATACCGAAGGTCGTAATGAGTATCAATTATATTTTCTCGGTTCGACACCACCCTGTGGTTCTTCTATGAATTATTAAAATCACGTTTCTTTTATTCAATTTTGATCCAATTGTCGAAAACACTGCATCTGCATCTAATTTTTTATATCGTAATTTATTTTCATTTTTATTGCTTTTGTCGTTAACTTTTCTTACGCTTTTGAAATAATATAACAAAGCTTTTTCATAGTCAATGCATTATTAATGCGCATTGCGATGGCGTGTCGTTCATTTGCGACAGACGGATAGAGGGACGTACTTAAATCGATTCAAAATTTGATAGCAATCAAGAAAACACATACTTTGCAGGGTCTCTGAGGCTTGCTTCGGTTCGTTGCAACCGTTTTGACAAACTGAACATACTCCTCATATGTCGGCGATGGGTATAAAAATTCGAAAACTTTAACTGACTGACTGATTGATGTAAACATCGACAGAAGAACGTATCGTAGAAAAAATCATAATTAAAGAAGAATTTACTTTTCATCTTCAGTGACAAAGATTTCACGCTTAATTTCAAAACAAGAGTTTCTTGCTTTTGCTTGTTCTTCTTTGTGCGACTTGTAATGTTTGGTAACCAATTTTATTTGGTTAAAAAGTGTCAGTAGTTCATGGATAATCACGACTTAGAAGCATTCAACATTTGTTTCATAAAACCAACACTTTGTGAACTTTCTGAACAAAACATTGCATGCGAGTGATCGCGTCATTGTTTTTGAAAGACGCATACATACATACACATAAATTCCGAAATCTATAAATAGATATTGATATATATGTGCATGTGTATCGAAACTCATTCAATTACAATTCTGCCGAGCGAAGCTTAGAAGCAACGAGACACTGCTTAATAGATCGCTATGCCGTTAAGTAAGTCAGTCTTATTGATATTTTAATAGTTTTTCATGGCAAACGGAAGCCTTAATTTAAAAAACGGAAAAAACATTAAAACATTGCGTTGAATAAATTCACGTTAACTAAGATTTTTCTCTGCATCTGGCCCAGTGTGTTGACAATGAAAGTAGACATTGCGAGCAACTGAAGGTGTCACTCGACTCATTTAAAAATTACTTTAAATAAATTTGAAATATCTTATAAGGTAAACAACAAGTTGTACGAAATAGTTTACATTAAGTGTGTTTTGGGTGATTCTCGATCGTTGCCATGCTTTCAGCGGAAAGTCAGCGAGAAATCAAATGCAAAAGTAAAATATGAGAAAATCGTGTTTGCAATGAAAATACCGCAGAAAACCAGGGATCAGTCTCTTTAGTATACTCATCGCTGAAAAATGAGGGGTATATTCATTTTATCATTTCCGCTTGCAACACGCGGAAGAAAGGTTCAGAAAGTACATTATATACCTAAACATGTACGTCTGTCCGTCCGTGCGATCCACGTTGTAAATATTCTTGTGGCCGCAAAATTGAAGCTATTGCTTACAAATTTAACAGAAACCTTGGGAGCACGCAGTTCGATAATGAAAATGGTAGGACACGCCTACAGTACCACGTAAATTGAGATCGTCTTTGTTTCCAAAAGGAATAAAAAATTGATTTTTACTCATTGCTCATAAACTATAGCGGAAAAATGCACAAAAATTCGCACGTATATTTTCTGGACGATGGTGTGGTACCTGCAAAAAAAAAACAAGAAAAATTGACCACGCCCAAACAATATTATAGCATACAAGAATTCAATTTTTTTTTAGGACCTTAGTAACGCCGACAAGAAAGCTTCAAAAACGCGGTAAAGTCTGTTAATTGTTGGCCAGTTTCAAATTCGGCATCCATCATCTATTCGTCTGTCCATCTGTCCGTCTGCTCAACTCTGTAGTATCCATGGTAAACATTCTCCGGTCTGCGAAAATGAAGATATCGGCAACAAATTTAACAAAAACGTCTGAAATCTCCGATTATTTTGTTGTCATGGCTACTGCAAAAATCTGTTTGTGTTACATTTCATTCTTTCGTTTCATTCTTTTTTGGTTAAATTTGTAAATTGGCACACAAATCTGATATAGTTTTCTTATACAGTTTGGTTTTGTTTATGGTTAAATTCCTTCTCTCAAATATGGTTTTTCTACATCGTATATAAAATCTTACGTAACATCTATTTATCTTTATTGGCCGACTTGTTTTCACCTACTTCACAACTTTTGTAAGTTTGCTATTGTCTTCATAACTTTCTATCGGCGGTTGCTCGAGAGCTGTGAAAAGAAAAAAAAGCACATTTTTAATTAATTTATTACAGTTTGTACGGACCCCTTACAACAGCAGAATTCATATCGTTAAGTAACGCTTTTAGAATTATATTCCGAGACTTTTTTGGCTAATTATTTATTCATAGATATGTAAATTCAGTTGAATTATGTGACATTTATTATCGACCTATGACATAATTAAAGATTAAAAGAAAAATTGAAAGAATTTTTAAAACTTGAAAGAATTTTTACATAATTGCCTATAAATATAAGAGACAGAAGAAAACGTGAGAATATCAAAAATGGCAAGATAGTCAGTCTACACATTTCTCTAACTATATCAGCTCGAATATTCGCACGTTCGCGTCTCATTGGAAGCACACAATGGCCTTACCGAACTTGGCTTCTTCCGATTGCCACATGTTTCCGTTTACATCGGTAGACGTTCACCGCTTACTGAGTAGAGCTTTGCCTCTTCAAAGATGTAAAAAAACGAATAGCTCAACATGTGGTTCACGAGAGGGGCATAAATTTTTGCTAGCTGGGTTTGTATGCATAAAATGGACCGAAAGATGGGGGGGGGGGGGGTAAACTACTTTTCATTGTTCCTTCGAATTTTAAGTGTTTGCTCCTACAACATTTCGTACTTGTCCACCTGGTACGCTCGGCTTAGAAGATGTCGGGCGGCTCGCAGTCCATCACTAGTCATAGTAAGAGAGAGGAGAATAGGAGGATAGAATGTATAACAATTGTCATAGTATTTGTGACCATTGGTTTAATTTCATAGGAGGATAGTATGTGTAACGATTGTCATAGTATTTGTGACCATGGGTTAAATTTCCTATTCCGGAAGCATTATCTTAATAACACTGCCTAATATCGATTTTTTGTTGTTATAAGAAAACATTTTTAAAAAAATAAATTTCATGGCTTGTAACGTCTCCGTGCCGTTGCTTAAAATACCACTGCTTGCGTGGCATTGGCAACGTATGCATATTAGAAAAAGTAAATTTAATAGTACATAACGAATCCGATTAGAAGAGTACATTGCACAACTCATTTGGATTTTGACAAAGCATTCTGAGTGGCTTATAGTCCCGGGCTTCAATAGTTCACAACAGTTCGTACAGCCCTTTAGCTAAGTTTTATAGAAAGAGATTTTCTTAAAAGGCCATTAGGATCATCGAAGTTTGCATCATTGAATGCAACCGATGAGTCAATGAGATCGCTTAACAACTTCGACATGAAAGAAGTGCTTCGAATAGACGTTACGTTTCTTCAGCAAAGGTAAGGTTATAGGTTATAATCTATTTTCGTACGATCACAGTGGGATAAGTACTCTTTCTAATCTAAATTTCTTAATGGAAAGAACAAGAATTTTTTCTGCAACATTTTAGGCGATTCAATATGGCGACGATACAAAGGTGATAGGTGATCATTAACCGACGTGTGTTCGACTGCAGGTCATTACTGAACTCACCTATAGACTTTTCATAACGTATAAGTTCGCGATTTCTCTAAATGAAGCTTAACAGCGATCTGTCTTTACTTAGGGTATGCTCAATACGTAAATTAAAACGAAGTTAACGGTAAACTAAAGCTTCTTGCATTTCTTTACATTTAAGCTCGAAGAATTTCATGAACACCAATTGACTAAATTATTGTAATGCCATGGTAGAGAAGATTCTGAGCTAAACGAGGCGAACAGTTGGACATTTTCGCCGCTCATTAAAAGTTAACAGGAAATTGAAAATCATTAATGCAAATGGTAAATGTAGTACGACTTTTTTTCCATTACACTTACCTAAAATAACTAAGCAATAGAAGAATAAAAGAATAGAAGAAAAAAAACTGCACATAGATTTCTCGGAATTTTGGATAACAATTCTTATACTCTTGGGACAGTCTTGTTCGAGAAATAATCTATTCAGCTCGTCCGAGACGAGCTAGTCATTGAGTTAGTTCTCCCTCTTCTGAATGGCCGCACCATTCGGTTGAGCTATGCACACCGCTAGGCAGTTCAATGTATGATTTCAATTCGGCTTCGTCCGCTATTTATTGTAGCGAATTGTCAACATCGCCTTGTGGCACTGAAAAAGTTCATTACCAAACTTCGGATATTTAACTGTTCAACTCGATATGCGAATTTTTCCATCAAAGAAGGGAATTTCTCTAAGTTCGTATTCTTATTGGAAGCGTCCATAGCCTTAATGACATCCCCCCGTAAATCCAGTAATTTTGCGGGTAGTTAAGGCGGATTGCATTTTACTAACCACTGCTAGTACTACTCTTGCACTCACACGCAGGTAATTCCTGGGTCTGCCCGGTTCCTTTGGCGTATAGCATTTTCGATATGAATCAATAGCTACAACATTGTTAGCTTTCTATATAGCTTTCTTAGTTTTGGATTTTCTCAATTTTTCTTCTTATTTTCACATGTTAATTGACTACGTTAGGGAATACCTGATATGAAGTGAAGTCTAAGTATAAGAGAAGTGAAGCCCAAGTATGAAAGAACGTCTAAGCGGCAAATCATCCACAATAAAAAGTTGGCCCTAATTTCTTTAGACTTTTGTGGTGTAAGGATATATGCGAGTATATGTAAGAGCCAGAGAGAGAAGAGAGAGAAGAGAGAGATTCACCTTTTATTTTACAGGAAGTCCTCCTCAATCTTCTTGAAGCAATTTTTCAGATATTTTGATGAAATTTTCTAAACTGATTTGCTTTGATCCCAAGCAACGAATGCCATGAAAAATGGTTCGGATCTTGGCGACTTTTTCAACCACCTACCACGCTTTAATTCAAAAGGTCATCCATCATATGTATTAGTATAGGTGATGTAGGGTATTTAATGGTGCGCCGTGCCCGACTATATGCATAGTGCTATCTACTTGTTTTTGCCAGAAATTGTTTTCACGTAGGTTTGGAAAAACCAGAAAGTCAAAAGTAGAGTTAAGACCCTATGTCCGAGGGATGTGCTACTTAATCAATGACATCGAGTTTCGTTTTTTCTTTACCATTTTAGAGCGGATTACGTGCTTTTAGAAGAGAGCGGAAACAAAACATTAATATCACGAGCGTAGAAATATTTGTATGAAATGTTCATCGTCAGAATCTTACATCTTGGACTTAAGTGAAAGTTTGTAAGCCTTTTTTGCTTGTGTGTGCTTGATCCTTCCTTGACTTGACTTGTTCTTCAGGATCGATTCGAAGGGCTGAGCGCATGGTGAGGTGGAAGGAAGGGCTTCTCAACGAAGTCACAGTTTCGGCGTTTGTGTCCATTGTCCACTTAAGAGTCCTTGCTTTTAATACGAACATTATTACCATAAGCACATTACCATAAGCTCTTTCCATACGCTTTCCTCTTTTTTTACCGCTTTCAATTCGGTTTTTTGCTCTTATTTGTTTTTTTTTTTTTTATATGTTTAATAGTGAAATATATCTTCTGTATGGTTCGTTGGTGGTGGCGAAGAAACAAAATGAATATTTTGAACATAAAATTTTATTTTAATTTTTAATAATTGTCCTAGTTTTTATGCGTTTGCATTTCGCACACTTGACTGGTTATCGTATACAATTGCACATACACAAACACACGCCTAGTGTCTGCATTTGGCGCCAACGAAAAAACGCTTTCAATAAATCATACAAACTGTACGAGTGTGTGCGCATAATTATGTCACGCGGCATTAAAAGTGCAGAAGGAATTAAAGTAAAATTTAAATGAAATATTTATTAAAATATATTATTATTAAACTATGTATCCATGTATACATACATATACACATAGATGTATATTACAAAAAACCTTGACTTTTAATATTAATTCTTGTTGTTCTTTTACTAAACAAAAATTAACTTTGCTTCACGTTAACGTGGCATTAGCTACGGTTGTGCTCATTCAAAACACTGCGAAATGTCATTTAATCGCATTTCATCTTAAATATTCACTTTCTCTCTAGAAGAAAAAAAAAGCAGAAAAATAGACACCAATACCGACAATTACTGTCTAAGTGCTTCACAATACCATAAACATAAACTTCCGTAAACCGGATTTAATTTGAATGACAATAAAAACCCGTAAGAATTTTGTTCTAGTTTTTCTTTCTTTTTTTTTTTTTTTTTTTTTTTTTTTTTTTTTGTTTTTTTTTTTTTTTTTTTTTTTTTTTCTTTTTGCTTATTTTGGTTTTGCTTTTTTTTTTGTTTTTGTTGTTTTTTTTTTTTGTTTTTGATTGTTTATTCATTCATAAAGATATAATTGGCAAAACTTTCTCATTTGCCCTCAAGTACATAAATGTTCGCTGTCTGCCATAGCTATGTTCATTACCGTACCTGACCTTGTTTGAAAATAGTTTTGAAAAGTAAAAGTCGTTTACCATCCGTAAATATTGTCTCGTTTTGTCAACATTTTCATTTTCCACCGCCGCATTTAAATATCATGTAATACAATGGTCGCCAACCGGTGGACCGTGAGAATATTTTAATGGTCCTCAGAAAATAAATAAAAATAATATTAGCATCAAAATCATGTATTCGTTAAAAAAAAAAAAAACAAAAAACAAAAACAAGAGGGTTATGCTCAGTTGGGAAAGAATCTTCTATACCCATCACAATCGTTCATTTAGCGTCGTATTGCAAGCATTCATAACTAGATTGGTTGCAAAGAGTTTTCGAAATTCTTCATGGATTACTAACAAGTTTTGAGTTGAAATAATTAAAGCTTTTATCCCCCTTCTGCTGTATACAAATAAAAAAGATTTCCCTATAAAAGCCTCCAACTATCCATGTCCACCATATTTAATTTACAACTAACACACATAGTCTGTCGCATTCTACTCTCCGAGCGCTTATATTTGATACTGAATTTATTTAACTGTTAAGATAAAGCCAATCCTTCACCTAATAAGATCCATAGAAAATTTTAACATTTTAATCTTCATAACTTGTGATTAATGAATGATTTGCTTGGAGAAAGAGAGTTGTGTTCAATTTACGCTTCACTGTGGACGCCTGTGCCTTAAGCAATTTGGCTCATGCCCAATGTGCACGAAGTTTCGGTGGTTTTGCCAAATGGGAAGCCGACAGCTTCATTTATGTCAAGCTTACCACCGACGTCGCGCAGACAGATAGACATCTGGACGGACATGTTTGATTCGATTTACGCTGCGGTCAATGCTGATCAAGAATATATATGGGGCGCTGAGGCTGCCTTCTGAACGTTGCAAGCGTGCAAAATTTTCAATGCTTCCACCAAATTTGAAGACTTGATGTCTTCACAATTTGCAGTGAGGAAAGTGTCAATAACGTACATCACGCAGACCCAGCCAGATGGACAGGCATGATTAAATCGATTCAGAATTTGAAGACGATCAAATATATTCATTGCAGAAGATACAATTTTCGCAACAAATGATTTCAAAATCATTTGAACTTTTCTTTCTCGAAAAAATTTGGACCAAAATAGAAAATTTTATTTAGCAAATTTGAAAAAATAAGCAAATGGAACTTAATGACTATCCCACAAACTTGCCAAAACTGCTGCCCATCTTCGAGTCCATTACGAGTCACGAGTTATCACTGCAAGTCATTCTCAGAATATTCGTTCGTTGTCTTATAGTCCAGCCTCTCAAAATTGCGACGACGAATTTTCCCGGAACTGTAAAACGTTTCCCCAGTTTCCGTTTACACTTTAAAGGAACACAATTAAAATACGATTAACAAAAATTAGTAAAGACAAGCAATGGGCATTTTTTGTCAGTTAATGATGACCTTTTCAATGGAAATGGAACGCGTAGCAAAGGCGAAGTTTTTTAAAAGCTAGTTTTACTTTTATTTGAAAGATCATTTTCTGACATTTTTATTTTTCAAAAGTGACCTCTGGCAAAGCGGATTTCATTGCTAAGACATATTGCTAATCATTTTTAAAAGTCGTTAAGCAGAGCAATAATTGTTGTTGGCTTACCAGCAAACGGATAAAAATATAATCCAGTCATAAGGTGTCAGGTGCCGATTCACTTAACAATTTTGCCATAAAATCTTCTCACTAAAACCCAGTTCCAATAGATCGGCGGTTTCAGTAGCAGTATTCACCTCATTCGCTCTCCCTCTCAAGTGAGAAAAAGAATTCTTTCATCTCTAATAGAAAAAGCGCTCTTTGTATGCAAAAAGGCCAGGTTTGATAGCAACAGCCTCCAGGTGATGCGTGTGTGTGTGTGTGTGTGTGAAATGAGAAATGAATTTTCCGCAAATGTCAAACATTATCTATCTACCTAAGGCTAAGGCCTTTTCTATTATCCGATTAACATTTTACAAAAAATCGCACTGAAAGTGTTTCGTTAAAAACTTTAATATGCTATTATAACGTATATAATCGTAAATACGATCGATTTAAGAGTTCAATTTTTGGTTTTTTTCGTTTATTGTGTATTAAAAAATTTATATCATTAACATCAACTATTGATCGGTTTAAAGACAAGAAGGAGAAAAATTGCAAAGCATGTTTTATTGAAAAACGTTCATAGGCACGAGTGCAAGTTATGTTTTGTGCGCACATAAATGTGCATTGCATATATACATATATATGTGTGTATGTTTTTCTATTCGTATGCCTGTGAGTGCTTGCAATTATTGGTTTCTTCATAGCGCTCAAACGAATATATATATATATATATATATATATATATATATATATATATGTGTGTATGTGTGTGTGTATGTTGTATATGTACTTGCATGTCTGTATGTATGTGCATAAGAGAGTATAGCAAAAAACAAACTTAGTGAAATAAAAAATATGTGTACACGAGCCGAGCATAGAAAAAACCGGCTAGACGCGTTTTCTAAACTCAGCAATCAACATATTAGCGCAGAAAACTGGCGCACACATACATCGATTCATATAAGTATGTGCATAGATATAACAACAACAACAACAAAAACAACAACAACAACAGCAGAAGCAGCAGCAATCAAACGGGCTAAGAAAAGCTGACGTTTTTTCTTTTTTTTTTTCTTTTTTGGTTGGTGTGTTGGTTTATCTACCACAGCCGCGCCATCAACTATTATTATTGGGTGACTAACGCGTTGTTAAAGACATAAATTTGTAAGTATGTGAGTGGTGGATGTATGCGTGTGTTTGACCTCACACAACACTTTTTAAGCTCAATTCAAAATAATGTAAAAAAAAAAAATCTGTATATAAAATGAATAACGAGATTTTTTTCACAGCATTTTCTGTAACACGATTGCATATCATACGCACACAGCCACACGCACATATCTATATATATTCACAATACTGGTAAAAATGGCAAAAATGAAACATTTGAACATTCGCTTAAGCATATATCAGATATATACATATACATATATATACATATACATATATATACACACACACATATATATATATATATATATATATATATGCATGCATCCGCAGGCAACGAAGCATAGATACCGGAATATACTCATAAGCGATGGAAACAGAAGTTAACAGAAGAAAACAGAAAATCAGAAAAAGGCGAAAAGAGAACGAGATCATGTTAAACTTGAACTTGTTACGCGACCAGTTACATGCATATTATACGTATATCAGCAGCAGAAGCCAACAGCAGCACCAGCACCAGCACCAGCAGCAGCAGCAGCAGCATCATGCACCACCAGCATCACAGCAGCACAAGTTCTGTTCAATGTTATTATGGAAGGAGAGAAGCATTTAGTGAAAACGTGATGTATTGCGGAGAACAGTTAAGCACGTTTCTCAGTGAATGAACGCGAATGAGGAAAAAGATACATATGCACATAAAGCAATAGCAACAACAATCACAAGAAATGTTTATTCAGAAAAATTATTTAAACCTCTTCCAAAAATAAAAAAATAAAAATAAAAATAAAAATAAAAAAACTACGAAAACAGACAAGAAATTTAAAGCAAACTTTTTTTTCTTTTTTTTTCTTTCTCTTGCTTTTCGGGGTTTCTACGAAAACACGTAGAACACATTTTAACGCATACACTTACACACACAAATGCTCACACCTACATGCGCACACTCATCTAATGACATAAATTCAATTTAAAGTTTTTGCGAGTTTCTGATGTCTATGCTCTCGTCTGATAATTGACACGTTTTCAGTTGTAAATCAAGCGTGAAACCTAATTTCAATACAATTAACTCGGAAGATACAGATCAATACATATATGTACATGCATATATCCAAACATAAACACATGCACAAATATCAACAACCTCCTCTCAACTATTTTAAAATAACATTCGAATCGAAACTTTTCTTTCAAGCCTCATTTACTTCAACTCAGTTACGTTACTATATCCTAAAGAGCTGTAATGTGTGTGTGCCTTTTTTCTTTACTCTTATTACTATTTTTAGAAAATAAAAATGTTGTAGGAAACTAGATTAATTAAATTTTTGGATAAAACATTTATTGCTTAAAATGTGTAAAAACTTTTTAAAGCACTTTCTGGAATTTTGTTTTTTTTTTCTGGAATTTTGTTTTTTTTTTCTGGAATTTTGTTTTCTTTTTTTTCTAATGAGTATTTTGCGAACTCCACTTTTCCACTTTTTCATTTCTTGCACTAATCATAAAAATTCCAACTATTGCTTTTAACTTAACCTATAGAAATATTCAAGGCTTCGAGCTACTGGGAGTAGATTCCACCGATAGGCGTATGATTGAACTCTTAACAAAAGCAGAAGTTTTCGGCTATTCTTTAAAAAAGTCATTTATGTTGCTTGAAGCTATTGGCTGTTCATCAGTCAATGAAAATTATTTGTTAGTTATAAAAATGTTCCGCCGGTTTGACTGCTGGTCATAAGTGAATATGTCCTACCCATAGGTGTCGGTCGCCCTTCATTAAAATCTGCCGTGTGTCGTGAAATAATTGCGATCCTTAGATCACTCACTAAATGTGGGATCGGCCAACAAGAGAGCACCGCTTGCAAAAATTTCATATATCAACGGTAAGCATTGGTTGACAGCGAAGCAACTCTTCTGCTCATTCGTCGTATGGACTCCTCGTCTCCGCCATAGCCACAAGCACTCTTACCATTGCTTCAATTGTTAGTCGGTATGAGGAATTCGTTAAAGCTAAACTTTTCCTCAGGAGCTTTAAAACAATTTAAAAAAATCCTCTTAGAGTAAACTCTACTTCGATTGCGAATAATTTTTCTCTAAAATGGGGTCAGGCAGTGCTGTTGCAGATAACAAGTTAAGGTAACCTCAGCGAAGCAACGTGAAACTCTCTTATACTAAATACGAATGAAGACAGACATCTTTCTACCCTTACGTTGCTTGCATTTCGGAGAGTACTTTTCTGGTTCTTCTTGTTTCAGCTTTTGACATATGACTCACACAACTCATACAGTGCGTCATTTTGATGAGACGATTCGTCCTACCTAGTGGGATATTTTTAATACACTTACAACATCTTTGCCGCAAGTTGAGAGGGAGTTCTACTCAATGACTGATTTGTTGACTTTTTGTTTCTTCAGTAATTTAGCGGCAAACACTACAATTGCTTTTTATGATTTCTGGCAACGCAGCATGTCCACCATAAGATTACCATGGAGAGAACACTCTCCTGTTTCGTTGTTCGTCTTGATATTGCTTGGACGGACGAGAAACGTATGCTCCCTTACCTCGCTAAAATTACAAATAATCACAAAGCCGAGTAAATATGAGTCGCGGTTACCAAGTCGGTGTTCGTGGGTTCAAATTGAAGTGCGATTTCATCAGCCTTGGTCGTAACTATAAGTAAGTGCTCAGTCGGTAAAATCATAACAACTACCGATTGAGCACACGCTTCCAGAAGACTTGAGTCATCCCATATATCTTTCTGCTTCTCTACTTCTTTCTGACAACCGTGTTATATACGTATAGGGAACATGCCCTGGGCGATAAGTCGTATTTAAAAAAAAAAAAAAAAAAAAAAATAGGGAAAGGAAAAGACACGTACACAAAGGGCTATAGTTTTTCGTGACTAGTAAAAGTACGCCCGTTACCACTGAGCAGGTAGGAAACGTAAACGTCTACCACACCCTGGACGTCTCTGCGGAATAAGTTTCTAAGTCCATCTGCCTGTCAAGACTCTACGCCAGCACTTCTGCTGTTTCTCTATAAGACGACGCTTTGCCAGCCTTCTATGGCCGCAGTCTCATAAGTTTTGCGCCTCTGTCAGCTCAGCTTTCTTTCTTTCATGGATGCGCTGTTTATAAAAAGATGGTGTCGCTATCGCTTTACGCTATACGGGCGAGAATGTGACTGCGTGCGTGTGTGTATTGGTGTGTGTTAGTGATAATGATTGAGTGAAGTTATATATGGTAGCGAGGAAATAAGTATTAATTGGCAAAAAGCATAAAAAATTTCGAATATTTTTCACTATAGAGGCCCGCTGCAAATGTATGAATTTCTGCCGATCTCTCTATCTAAATATCAAAATTTTTAGCGAAATACTTTTTCCAATTTTAATTTTTCGCTTAATTACGAAAATACAAAAATGATACATATTTCCATGACAACGCATTTGGTAATGAATAATTATTTAATTTTAAGCGATTTCCTACAATTTGCTGTCAATTATTATTATTATTATTTATAAAAAAGAAAAAAGAAAAAAAAAAAATAAAACAAGAAACAAGTCATGTGCGGTTTGAGACGAATCTTTTCATACCTACAACTACTCTTCATAAGACAGAAGATAAAGCAAACATAGATTCGCTTTTAATGTATCGATTCTTATATCATATCTCACATATCGTATATATTTCCGAATGGCCGGACTCTTCAGATAAATGTGTAAATGTGTAAATGTGTAAATCAAAAGCCTTTAGCCTTTTTTGGCATTTGTAAGTCCGCCATGTAGTCGCTGATTCGATCTTCAGTCGTCAGTCCTTCCGTAAGACCTTCAGTCTTAACGCGAATATATATGATAAAAATTTCGCGTGCGTTACAGCCGTTCGACAAATTTAACGTATCCTCTACGGTATTGAATGAGAAAAATTTAATTTTTAATTAATAAAAAAAAAAAAAAAAAAAAAGTGAAAAAAACCGCATTAAACAACAACAAGTGAAATGGCAAACAGCAGTAATCGCCACAGTAAGCACACACACAATAAGCGAGTGTACATGTGTGCATATTAATCCGTTTCATATGTCGAGACACATGTGTTAGCGTTTGAGGATAGCGGCCGCATTTCAAATGTTAATAACCTTAACTTTCAGTTTATAGTAGATCAAGTTATAAAACACGTATACTCACCCAAACACAATTTCATCATCAACAAAATTATTATGTTTAGCATAACGTTTAATATCGACGCAGAGCAAAGCTATGTATATCAATTTCATCATATTGCTTGTCCACATAACACATAACAAAATGTATGCGGGATGAGGCGCGCAATTCCGGAGCATGCTCTGCTTTAAGAAGATTTTTCATTCAGCGATCCTTTAACATAAGATCAGCTTTCCTTCCATCTTTAAAGGTTTTCTCTAAAGCTTCAAAACATGCATGCAACATATACTCGTCCACCGCCATTCAACTCTAGTATGTGTGACGTTTATTTAGAAGTTCCATTCCGTATAGCATCCGATCGCTTTAACTCTTTCGTAACGAATTGAAACTGACTCCCATTCACATTATAGCAATAATATGCGAGCACTTGAATTGCACAGCCGAGAGATAGCAAAGCTAAGGAAATCGTTAGGTCTTTGTAGGCTTTTACGAGGCTTAATCTTTCTACGGCGTACCACGGAACCATTTCAAGGGGCACAGAAAAAATCGGGAAGCCGTTGCAAGCAGAGTGCAGGTCAAACGCAAGGTGGAAGATTTATTAAATCTCCCGGCATAACATACAAGCTACTACTACAAGGAACTACGAAGAAGTGACATACGTCTCGTAACTGGCTTCTACACGAGTCTTAACTTTCTCAGGCATTGGCTGAGAGAAACCGGTATTTCGGTTATCGGTTTATGCAGATTCTACAAGGGGACGAAAGACACAACTCGTCATATCCTGTGCGAATGAACGGTCATCTGCGGATTAGATACCAAGCATTTGGTGGACAAATCGCCAAACACGGTATGACGCTCCAGAACTGCGAAGGTGGCGGAATTCATGAGAATATTAAAGCGGCGGGCATTGGCGAATACAATAATTCTGTTAGGTGGCAGTACGAATAGCCCACTATAGTACAATACAATGCAATACAACACAAGGTTTTACGTAAATGTAAACAAACACATCTCAAAGTATACATTAATGTCAGGTTTGCGGAGAAATACCTTAAGGAAAAGGGAAAATACTCTTACTTGAACATGTTGCTTGCGAAGTTGCTTATGAGTTGATTCCGTGTTCACACCACGCGTACGATTTTCAGTGCACGCTAATAAAGTCAACAATTTTGAATAACCAGTTTTTTGGTGTTTATAAAAAAAAATGTATAATTTTTATCGTCGTTGCATGCACCCTTATCGGCACACATATTGTAAATGTCGTTACACTGCAACAATAAAACTTTACGTTCTACTATCTTGACCATAAGGAATTAAGATTAACGTACAATTCAACTTTAGTTTCAGTGTACTGAAAACGGTGCATATGGCAACGAACGCGTTAATTCGAATTGAAATTTAACGTGAACACCTAAACAAATTCTCCCATCACTTGCCATTGCGGTGAATATGTGAGGATCTTAAAAGGGTAGAATTCCGAATTAAATAATATTCAGTTTAGTGCTAGACGCATGCTAGAAGATCATGCTGCCTGTCAAATCAACGGTACACGTCTTTAGGAGAAACATCGAGCATGTGAGGGCAAAAGTCATTCACGCCTTCTTTGTAATACAGGCTACGGCCTGTCCATGTAGAAAATATTACAGAATTTTCAGGTATTTTTATACACGTACTCTCTACATTTGATCTATAGATAGAGTGGCGGGTATTCATAGTTCGCCACAAAAATAATCGTTTTACTTTTTACTTTCAACTCTATATACATATACATCCCACATATATAATTAAGTTAACATTTCATTATGTTGTTATGGTATGTTACGTTGACATTTAATAAATTATTTATAACTAAAATAAAGAAAAATGATTTCATAAATACGTATAAAGCGAGCACGCATGCATTTTCATGACTTTTTGATTTTAGTCTTTTCGTCGACGTCTATTTATTGATTTTATTTAATCTTCATCTGCGAGTGCCAGCCATACGGTTTGCTCTAAAGCAACAAAAAAGTCGTTGACTTTTATAAGTTTTGTTACCGGCTTGTTTGCTTCTTTTTTTTTTTGTTTTTTAAAGCTCTTTTTTCTTTTAACTTTACGACTCTTTGTTGACCGGAAAACAGAAATTAAATAAACAATAAAAATAAAAAAGAGAACAACAGCGACGGCAGCAGCCAAACATTTTGTACTTTAAGTCAAGGTGAAGCTTAAATTTTAGTGAATTTCCACAGAAATTTCTTTAATAAAAATATTTACGTTCAACTTGAACTTGAAATTCGCAATTACAACAATGTTGCGGAAGAAAATTAACTGAAAAAAAAAAACAAACAAACATTTTGCTTATTCCGAATATTTACTTATTTGACTTTTGATTATAAAAAACACCTTACACATGATGTAATGTTTACAGTTAGATTTCGCGGATCTCGTGTAATCGTCAAATTTTTTATTATTAGTTTAGACCAGAAGAACAAATTCTAAGAGTAAAGTCTTAAGATACCAGCATGTAAGGCTGTCGTGTTTATTGAAAACTCTACCGCATTTGAGGTTTGAACCCACGACCATTGAATTACTAGCAGAGTTTCTTTGCCTACTTGGCCACGCAGACGGATCTATTTATAACCTAATAAATTTTTCACCAAAAACAAGTAACAACCGTGTAGTCGGGGAAAGCCGACTAATAGATACTCTACACTACGTTGCCTAAGAAAGTTATTCAATCCATTTAATAATAAGACAGCAACATTTTCATGCAAAGGCAATCTTTCCATGAAGGGCCCTCTATTAGAGGAAGCCTAAAACATCGTACGACGTAATCCAAACTTAGCAAATTTAATTGACTTTCTAAAAAATTTTACTATTTTTCAGTTCATCCAATGGCTTGCTTTACATGATAGCCCCATGGGGGTCTAAAAAATAGGCCACTGTGTCCGAAATTACCTACGGGTAATTTTTTTTGGTAAAATTTTTACTATGGATCGGTTTTCATCATAACATATCAAAAAATAAACCTTTTTCTGAAGGACGTATTATTCATGAGAAATTTTATATGAATTAGGGTACAGGAAGTGATCCAAAGTTGATGCCTTTATGTAGAGTGGTCGAAAAAATGGACCGATCGGAACCATTTTCAACAGCGTTCGTTCTTAGATGAAGGCACGTCGGTGTACCAAATTTCGTTAAAGTATCTTAAAAATTTCAACCTGTAGCTTGAACATATTATTACGGACGGACAGATAGATGGACGGTTCTGCGTGTTTCATATGTGCACACAAATTTAATATACCTTTTACCACAAGTAGTTTAGGGTATAAAAATTGTATTCATACTACACCGTAAGGTAGGTAAGACTCATAAATCGGAGAAGTTGTAACATTAAGAAGAAACGCTTTCGATACAACACGGTTCCAAATTTGCGAAGATAGCACTGTTTTGATAAAAATATTTGTTTTCAAAAATAAAATGAATAAAAAAATTATATCCGGTCGGGACAGTGCGTGCAAGAGCTTCCAATGTTTCGGCCAAATTTGAAGTCGATGGCTTCTTTTCGCGGCCAGGAGAATGAATACAACAGACATTTCACAGGCGGACAGAGAGACACGATTAAGTCGATTTGATTTAGAAAAATAGAAAAATTTAGTCACTTCCACTCAATGCTGTACAGTGTGAAAACTTAGTGTTCCACTGTTTTTGAATTTGTGTTCTCTTAGAATAACGGTGAGGGATACAAAAGATTCAGTCGCAGCCGGATATAATATTTTATTTGCTTTTTAAAAAAATCAATCATTTATATAACGGACGGTTGGAATCAAATTTAAACTATCATAAAACTTTACACTTCAGGACATCGTTTCGATATAATGCAAGGAGTGCACATTGCCTTGATTTATATGATGTATCTACGTTTGAATTTTATTATCCGACATTGCATCTTAGTTGAAATAAATTCCAATATAGATCGGTACGAATTAACTGCGTTGTCCGAAGCACACCTGTATTATATTTGAGTAGAATTCCTTCGATATCTAACCTTCGCTATTATGCTCATGAAAATTAAAGAAAACTGTTGTCATCGAAAGTATACGCCATGCTATGCTATGTCTAAGTAGGTCAAAGCAAGCTATTGTGCAACTGACAGATAAGACGGAGCAATGATATGTAAGCTATTTTCATAACATAAGATATCCAACAGAAAACATATCCGTAAGATAACAAATTAATATCACATAGTTCAAGAGTAACGTAAAGAAATAGTGCGAGCCTGCTTTAACACTGTGATAACAAGGTTTTGAATGCTAGTTTTCATCGTGACTGTGGACCGAATCATGTGGTTTTTGGATCACAAGATTGCCGGGAGTCCAATGAAAACATTTAATGTCACATATGATATCCTAGATATCCTTTCCAAATTGCAATCGTGTATTAAATAGAGAGAGATGGACGGACAGACTTGATGAAACGAATTGCGCTCACGTTTGTTAAGAATGTGTGCCTCTACTTCGATGCATTAAAGATGTCGGATAACTTGTATATTACATCGCTCAATAACCCTGAGGGCTAATTAATAAGAAATATTTTCTTCTGCGTTATGTATTTTTATTTTTTTTTTTTTTTTTTACCTTGATTGTGCTCATCTATGTGTAATTTAAAATTATATTTTTATAAGACCATAGCTTACGACACTAATGTAATCGCAAAACATGAAAGATGACTAGGAGGCCTTACTACTAAATTGTGTTCTTATATAAGGTTAGATTAAAATGGGAAAAAGAGAGAAAAAGGAAAAGGAAAAAAGAAAAATTGTTAAGAAAATCAACAAAACACATACAACGTGTACACTAAATAAAAGTAAGAAAAAGAATATAAAATAAGACGAAAAAGAAAGGAGAAGAGAATCAAGAATTTCGTGCCATGAAACGCGAGTATATTCAAGTTAGCCACAAAAGGATTAAGCGACAGGGAACAACGGATTCGAAAATTTTTCGTAAAACGAATACGTTCGGATGTTGCTTGGACGCCGCACTTGGAGTACATAAGCACATCAAGTCGCATAGTTGAAAAGTGCCAGCGTAGGCTCATCGCCAGCTTTAATGCATTGCTTTCTGCTGCTGTTCAGGTTGTTTCTATTCATTTCTATTCTTCAAAAAAACTTGCTTGAGAGTGATACAACCATTCCAGCGATTCTCCAACATTTCGATGCCTATTTTGCGGAATGATTTGTCGAGATCTTTAAACTACGCTTCAATTTGTCCAATGATCTCTTCATTTGATCTAAGCCTACTTCCCTGGAGTATTCTTTTGAGATTTCTAAATTGATAACATTCGCTTAACGCCAAGTTTGGAGAACGCTTTAGGTTGTACAGCAACATTCAATTTCACCAAGATAGTGATCGATTCGTGACATGATGCATTGTCCGGGCGGGAGGGCATTTTGCCTCTTCGCCATTATTATTAATTTTCTCCTTCAATTCAACAAAAAGTACCATATGTGTCTGAGAAGAAGAGGAAGAAGAAGAAATAGCATACGTGCATAATATTCGTTTATCATCGTTCTTCCTTTTAAAATCGATTAACTCTTAAATGCATGTTGTAGCCAATTGTATACATTCATATAATTGGCAAAAATATTCATTTCACAATTCATAAAATGCTACGCGTGTATTACGACTCTGTCATCTGCCAATTGTGACGTTTTTGTTTGTTTGCACCGCCTTCATCAGATTTTTTCCACTCAGCGGACTTTTAATTCGGTTCAGGAATATCACAGTGAACCCATGTTTCGTCTATAGTCACATAACGCATGAAAACTTCTTTTTGTTTTACTTAAACAGTTTCAAACAGCGCTCCGATCAAGTAGCCCGTTCTGTTCGAACGTGAGTAACAACTTGGAGAACGCCTTTCCTATCCCCAAGTTTTCATCGGTGGATGAGCTGCGGTTTGACGGTAGCTATCCCGTGCAACTTCACTTTTCGATTGTCGAGAATAATTTGTCGAATATGTTCGATGTATTGTGAAATGTGAAATACCTCCCGCGTATACTCACTTATCGCGATAACTGAGACTTCCAAATATTGCTGCTTCAGGACCAAAAAAAAAAAAAAAAAAAATTTCATGTCAAATCAAAGCCTTCTAAACATTTTGTAAAACCGACTGACAATAAATGTAATTTTCTGCAACACCTGTTACTACGGCTATGACGGGCCGTATTCGGTTACAAGAGAACATGCTGTTGTACACCAAACTCTTTTCCCTCTATTTTACATATCGGAATCTAAAAATTACTTGTTTTCCTCACCATTTTATACAATGTAGTGATGTTTCCAGTACTGTTTAGTATGTGTACCGAAAATGATCCATGCGGGGACGATATACATATATGTATATATGTTTCTCTCATAAATGCAAACAAAAGTATTTCTCGAAAAATTAGTAAATTTATTAGCTTGTACTAGAAAGAGTACACGTGGATCGATATTTTGTTCTTTAAGCTTTCGCGGCGTTCGAGCATCGCTGAGTTCTGTATAACCTCATTGAGAAATAAATAGATCACAGAAGAAGAAGAAGAAGAAAAGAGTTACCATAGCACAAATTTTGGCAACTATCGGTTGGCGGGTGGCATTCCCCAGAAGAAATCTGGATTGCTTGTTGTCATCCATCTGCCAATTTCGCGATTAATTAACCGACATTATGTCGGCTGTAAAGGATTTAATAGTTTTTGCAAAGCCTACTAACAAGAAACGCAAATTTTTATTAAATAACTGATTGAGAGGATGAGTATTAGGATCTATGGTTTGCACGTTGGCGGCAATATTTTAAACTAAGCTGCTTTAGAACCTGCCTGAACGTAAATAGAAGCGTAAACTTAAGCGCATAACTTAAAAGTGATCAACAATAACGAACCTCATGATTGAGGATTTTCAGTTAGACTTGTTGAACGACTCCGATACCGAATTAATTTTAGATCGTCATAATTTCAGTTATCATACTTTAAAAATTAGTTACCAGAAATCACTAATAACTTTTACAACCGAGGGATTTATACATAAGCGGCACCGCCTTTCTCGTTCTTCTTTTTTGGCGATTAGGTAGATTTCTTTCTTTTTGTAAAGTCGAACACATCTCAACAAATTTTGCAAACTGTTTGTCTAAAGATTAGCTATAGCCGTCCCAACGTCCGCGGAGTCGTGGCTATAAACGAACAGTCCAGCCTAATGTGAATTTGCTGAGCTAAACCTAATTGTGAGCGGAAGAGCTAACGATAAGTTCAATTTATTGATCACGTGCTTTCCCTTATCTACGAAAATTGCAAGAAGTGTGTATTTGCGATATGTCATCTCAAAATGCCTCCATTGAGGCATTTCAAAATGCCTCCATTTTGAGATGACACGTTATACCTCGTAATCTTTTTGAAAGATTCGTGTTCTTAAAAGCAAAGTTCATTGAGGCAGGCGTTTAATGAAAAGCCTGATATAAACTAAATTTTTTCTTCACTGAATTTTTAGATTTATTCGTTCATTTAATTTCTTTATTTTATATTTTAGTAATAAGAATTTTTATTATCTTTTCTGTGCTCATCGATGAAGTGTAAGGGTACTATAAGTTTGCTCTGCCGTTTGTAACATCCACACGTAAGCATGGGAGGCCTTGTCATTTATATATGTTCTTGTCTAAGGCTGTCCATCCATCTGTTAATCGACGTCTTCAAGTCACAAAAAATTTTGCGCGGAAAGCTTAAACTTGCCATGTATATCCCAAGTTGATGGCCAAAAACCATCTGTGCTCGCAGCCACGTGCGTAATAAGCTGTAACTTATAATGCATAGCAAATTGCTTTGAAATTCGTTACAAGTGGTAACGAGAAGCATTTAAAGCTTAGGCAAAACACAAAACCATTTCTCCTACTCCGAATAGACAAAACACTATAAATCTCCGTCTATGAGATGTCGAACTGACCGCAAAGCTATTATAAATATTAACTCGAATCCGTCGAAAGATCCATTCGAACGGTTACTTTCACAAAGCAGTGTGTGCGAGAAAAAAATATTGAGAGATTTTTCGATTTTTTTTTTTTTTATTATTAAATTGTTCCCTTATTCATAGTGAATTTTGTCCAAGTGCATTATATATAATCTTTTTGAACTTTTATGGCAAAATCATTACACCATCACTGGGGAACTTTTGGAATTACTGGGCGAAAAACTCAAGCGAGTTATTTTCACTTGATTCCTTTTTAATGCACGGCATGCAGAGCATTGAAAAGTAGTTCAGCAGAGAGAAAAACGAATTATAGATGTACGGGACAAAGTCCGATCTGTATGGTACATGCAACAAAGCGCTCTTGATCTTATGCGAGATAATAAAAGAGCGTTTCCTCTAGTGTTTATCATGAATAGTTTTAGTTACTTATTTCGAATGTCTTCCTGGAATCTGGTTAATTGCTGGCAGCAAAGATTGCAATTAATCGTTTGACCACATCCTAGAGCAACACACCATTATCTTCCAATTCCATCATGCATACCGCATAGCCTTATGAAGAGGCAATTTTGGCTTTGAATCCCTGTGCGGTGGTTTATCCTTCCACTTGGAAGAGTGTGGTCTCTTTCAAACGGTATTCACTTATTTGTCCCATCCTTCATCGTCACTTATAATTTCCCTCAAAAGCGGATAGCTTTTGTTGCTTTTCCGTAGCAATTCGCTTGGATAGAGATTCGATCAATCAAATAGCTCGTCGATCGTTCAAGCATACAATCGAATTAATATGTCAGCTGTTTCTATGTCGGTCTTTTTCGAGTGTTTGTAAGCCGTGAATGCGACACACAGCTATTTGCCTACAAATTTGAGTTGCAATGGCGTTTTTCAAACGGCCTGACACCAAACACCGTCTAATGGCTAAAATTTAATAAAAGTATCTTTACTTCGTAGCTTATCTTTTAGAATGCATTAATGCATTCTTTTAAGGTTAAAGGTATCAAAGATTCGGCCTAAGGCGAATGAATGTATTTTTCTTTTTTGCTTATTTGTGAAAAAAGCAAAATGTATATAAAAAATTTTCTCTTTCCAGCTCCATCTTGGAAAATATTTTTTTAAAACTTATATCAAAGCAAATAGAAAGAAGACTCTAAAAATGTTTATTGCCTCAATAAACTAAACGAACGGTAAGTCATACGTCTGCATATATTTACGACATTTTTCAAATTTTATCTTTTGCCCAAAAGGAAAAGAAAACATTATATATAATATAAAAAGCTTGTTAAGAGCTCTCTCCGAGCTCTCCACACAAAAATAGCTACTTTGACTGTGTTACCTCTTTCTTCTGCCTTCCCCATTATAAATAACACGATTCATAGGAAAGGGGTAAAAACGAAAAAATTGACAAACAATATCAATTTCCTGCAGCAGGCAAAAAAAAAAATTTAAAAAAAAAAAAAAACGATTTAAAACTTTTTCCATGCTTTTATGCGTTTACATTTGTTGTTGTTGTTGTTGTTGTTGTTGTTTTTTCGCTTTTCCCCACAAAGAACAACAACAGTTAACACAAATATTATTTTCAAAATATGTTTTTAAATTTGATAACTTTTTCAAAATATTTTCTATCTTTGACGGCGAGTCTGTAAACCGGTGTAGACGGTCTTTTAATAGCAAACTCCTGGGAAAAATGATGGGAAAAATTGAAGTGAAAGCCCGTTTTTTTTCTTCTTCTGCTTCTACACCATAAGTTACGTTAAATACTTCAAAAGTCACTTATTGTAAGCCATCGATTGAATTTAAATCTTCAAAAAGTTCTCCAAAAGGAGAAGAAAAGGAGATTATGGCGATTAGCTTATCCAGGGCTTATCCGCACAAGCAATGCTAATCCTCTTCTAGGCCTTTAATTTAAATTTAAACCCCTAGTTCTGCTTCTGCTGTTAGGCGGAGATATGGACGATCGAAGAAAATTTGAAACTTGTCTTATACACATGAACAAGTGTTTGCCAATTATTACTAGAAGAGTGCTCTTTGCCAGCATAACTAATTGGCTTCGTTATTATAACACAACCGCAAAATAACTAAACTTGTCTCCAAAGCTAAACTCATGGAAATAACTTAACGAGACCAGGGACTATTTTTAGTTAAACTATAAAGTTTTCTCACCACCAGTAACGGAGATGCTTAATTTTATTCTCGTTAGCTTAGTTTTATCCAGAGCATCTTTGTTTTGGAACTGGCGAATACTTCTTGGAAAAAATTCTTTTACTCAAAGTGCAATGAAGATGAATAAGTTAAGCGAGCATACAAACTGGCGGCAAACACTCAATTGCCCTATTTCGGGGTCTCTTTCATTTCCTTAAATAATAAAGAAAAATATATATAAGAGAAGCCTAAGAATTGTTGAAATTTTAATTGAAGCTTTTATTGCCTGTCTTCGATATTTTGCGTCAGCAACTGAACTGAATTCTTAATTCGAAGAGGCCCACAATAACCCACACACAGCCCTCCACAATTCCGTGTCTACTTCACTGCCTTTACACAAATTTAGTGATCAGAAAAGCTAACGCAAATGTCACGATATCAAAAGTCAAAAGCAGAAAAGAGGAAAACAATGAAAGATTGATCTGGGAAAAGAATGCACATTTCCGTTCATTATTTGCGTACTAATCGAAGCCGTCTAAAGATTTCGTGAAACCGACTCATGACGAATGTAGTACTCAACAGCATCTGTTGCTATGGCTATGGCGGGCTACATATGTCCCATTCCTGTTGATTTAACATGTTAGCTGCCACGTGTACCGTATTCGGTTACAAGCCAAACGTCTTTTCATCCACTTTAGGTATTCGAATTTAAAAATGAATTGTTGTCGTCGCTATTTTATGAAATGCAATCATGCTTACAGCACTTTTTAGTGCGTGTACCGATAATGGTACATGTGGCCACGAAATATCTTCATATAAAGTATTTCTCGGAAAATAATTAAGATTGCTAGCATGCGCTACAGACGGCACAGGTGGCATGGAAACGACGTCTATTTATAAGTAGCTTGGCAGAGAAACCATTAATTAATAATAACAATAATAAATAATATTAAGACTTCTAAGTGAACCCGGAGAGGTTTTTGGAATATTCTAATGTATATCACAAGTTATGGTTGTCTTTCAAAGTGCTTCGGAGATCGTTTTCGAAACGTATCTTAAGTATTTTTATACCTGAGGATGAAGATTTAAAAGTCCTTGCAATACTTTGACATGAAAATCTATGAATATATAGTGTATATATATATATATATATACATATACGTATGTAGATGTTTGTCTTTCTTACTGTCTTTTGTATGAAGAGCTTTTCATCAGCGATAATAGTTTAAAGATTGTACATATATGTATATATGTATATATGCATACATATACTTATGGAAAATGGATTTTAGATAAGCTTTTTTATGCTTTAGTAAAAGCAACATCTCTTACTATTCAACTCGGACCAGAAGCATATGAAAAGTCGGTTCACTATAAAATACAAAAGAACTCCATGATGCACTTCTTCTTTCTAATAATATCTTAAAAAAAGTAAAGTTAGAATGCTTGCCTATGAAATGTTATGAATGAAAAATAATATGCTGTCTCTTTATTCTCTTTATTATGAGTTTGTATTGAAAAGCGAAGAATAGCTAGAGTTTAGAATGTAATGAAAAGTAAAGCTGAAGAGCAACTCAAGTATTACAACAAGCGATGGCTTCATCCTCTTCGCGGCAATGATCATAATGATGATGATGACGGTGACGATGAGAATATAAAAAAAAAAAAAAATGAAAAAAAAAACACTTTTAATTTTTTCCTTTTTACAATAACTTTTTTGTTAATAGTTTGATAAGTACAACAACCACAACCACAACTACAACAGTAACGATAATAATAATAATAATAATAATAATAATAATAATAACAGCAGCGAAAGTAACAATAGCAACTAAGCAGAAGAGCATAAGAGTAAAAAGGATAAAAGTGTTCTTGAAAAGCATTTCATTCTATAACCAGACATTGTTGCACACTTAGATTATTTGCTTTTGTCAACTTTTAACAAAACCACTTTTCACAATTTTTATCATCGTCATCCACAAGGTTTTGATGGAATTTAGTTCCTTATTTGAAGAGTTAAATTTTAATGGAATTTTTAAAATAAATTTCGCATTACATACAGACAGACTCTCTTTTTTTTTTAAAAGATAATTAACTGAAATGGTTGGCACAGGCTGCCATTATAAAGGCGCTTGTTTAGTAAACAGCATTATCAGGAAATCTTCCTCCACTGGTCCACTCATATTGTCTATTCAACGTATTATTGATGAGCAATAATAAGTAGATTAAGCAGTGAAGTCCAAAAGATATTTATTTTATCCAATCGTAGCGAAGGCTATAAAAAATAAAATTTCCCTTGAAGAGATATAAAGACAAGTAAGAATGCTACACTCCCGCAAGGCCGACCATTAGATACCAAGTGGCGGCATTACTTCGCTTAACGCAGCTCACTTATTCTGTGAATCGCATGTCAAAAATTATGCATTATTTCTACGTAAACGCATAATCTTTATGAAGCCCTCATACTGGAGGATACTCAAACGACAACGTGGTCTGAATTTAGCAAACTTAAGTTACCGGTAAAACATTTTTTATTTTCCACTTGCTTCCGTCGTAATAAACCACAAATTAGGCTTTGTCGTCATACATGGGTTCGATTTCATGAGAACCCCTATATTGGGTGTGGCCTAAAAAATAGATCTATGCGATGCAAATTCCCTATAGTTAATTTATTAAGAACTAAGTTTCATTAAAAAATATTAAAAGCGAGATATTTTTGGCACATCAAGCCTTAGTTTTCATTAGAACCCTTATAAGGATTAAGATCCAAAAATCAGACCTACGTGGGCCGAATTCGGTAAAGTTATTTGTTATTTCAAAGAATTTTCCTCAAGAAGTTTTGAAAATGAGGCGTGCTTATCATATAAAGATTCAGTTTCCGTAGGGACGATTATAAGGCAAGGGGTTCAAGAAATTTCCGAAATTTAAAATGCTGGAATTACTAAAGGATTTTTTTTGAAAATTGCACTATTTTTTCGCAATCCGTTCTATCAAAATAAAGTCTTATATTGGGGGGTGGGGGGAGGGGGGGTATTCAAAAAAGTGCTCCAGTCCGATCTGCAGGTTGAACAAAAATGTACATGGACATACATCAGACGGACAGACAGCTTTACAAATGATTCTGAATCGATTGGCATAATAAAAGGCGGGTCTATGCTAAGCCCTTCTAGGTGTTACATTATGACGGGATCACAAATTAAAGTTGCAATGTCATTATTGTAGGATCCGAACTTAAACTGACCCCTTTAAAGATAGTGATCATTGGTTAGGAGGGACTATTCAAGAAAGCTATCACCCGTTTTGAAATATCAATCGATAATAAGTTCTACGATTTCGAATCGTTCACGCTGCCTATAGCCCAACCCAGGTAGAAACGTTTAAAGCTGACTATTTTATGTTTTTCTTTGCCATATTTGACAAGTCGCCTTTTGATTCTCGCAATTTCAAGGGCTTGGCAAGAAGACAATACAATTTTATACCAACTAGAAATGAGACGTTCATCCCTGTTAATCCTACAGGTCAGCTCTTTCCAAAAAACCGCTCCTCTGCTGTGAGTTCTTACGAATTTTATGGAGTTTAGCTCACCCCGGGAGGTCTATACAGGCGAACATGAATAAACGCAAGACCTCATTCCTATGGCAATACCATAGACGATTGCAAAGCGTCGCTGAATTTGAATTTTCGAGCACATTTTTTTTTTTGTTGGCGCAATTAATCCGAAGGTTTTGTTTAATCGATTATTGTATCGCGCGAAATCCAAGTGCACAACCCTTTATCACGACTAAGTTCCCGGTCTGTACTGAACGTATTGTCGGATGTACTCATGCCTAAGATTTTTCATATACGGTATCCCCATAATAACTGATTTGAAACCTTCTCAAGTTTCACTGATGTCTTCCTGAACTTCAAGGCTCCTTTTCTAGCTTTTTCTAGCGAACACTTTAATGATTTTATATAAATTTTCAATGTCATTAAAATTAAGAATTTTATGCTGATCATGTCAAACGCTTGCTAAATGCTTTTGGCCGCTGTGGCGGATTTCACTATCTATCATTCCAGGCAGGCGAGAGAAAGCATTCCCAGAGAAAGCATTCCGGTATCCAATTCTTTATGCTACTGAAATTGATCTCCAATATATTTCGTCTTTTGGAGAATACACAATCCGCCATCTTGACCAATGCAGTTAGTTTTTGCCTCATCGTCGAACAACTTACTTTTCGAGAATCGCAAGTTCGTGGGTTCCCCTATCAAGTGTGGTAGGCTTTTATCAGGCAGTCCGAATATTTATGAAGGTTTTTCCCGACACTAGGTTAAAATAAGTTCTTGAGGTAGTTCGACAGATAATTGGGATCAAAGGTAGATATAATTAGGTAGAGCGCGCTTATGTTTATTTTGCAAACAACTTTCAAAGTAATCAGTTGTGTTACAGTAGGGAGACGTAAGCAAGACGGGGAAAATCGAAGTGAGCATATAAGACATCGCGTATTTTTTATTTCAAAAGAGTAAGAGAGCTGCAGAAGCGCAGAGATAAATATGTATGTTGTGTACGAAACTAACTGTAAATAAGACAAACGTAATATGCCACTTTGGCAGAAGAAGTTTCTTTCTGCTCTCCTCCGGCCAAAAGGCTAAGCATGCACTGATGCGCTTTCCTACCTACTCGAATACTGGCTAAGCAAAATTCATTAATGATTTCTTTCTCGGTTTCTGTAATGGAATAGAAAACACATCTAACTTGTTTTTGTGAACAATTGCTTTGAGAGTGGAGACAATAGCTTTCCTTACATTGGACTATGTTCTATTTTTATTTATATAAACTGTGTTCTCTTTCATTTCATTCATTTAATGGCATTGTGAGTTGTTTTTGTCTGGAACACATTTAATAATGTAGCCGCAGCCATCCTCCTTCCTCGCCTGATGCACTCTACTGATAATTGCCCTATTTGCAGAAATGCAATGAAGTCCTCCTCCCCGCCTTTACTTATTTATTTTAATAAAACCATTAACTAATAATATAACCCACAAACCAATCGAAAGCAAAGAAATTCTTAGTTGATGTCGAAAGAGTTTTCATAGCTAGAAGCCATTGTTCTTAGGTAACGTAAGATTTTTTTTTACTAAAGTTCGGCCCTTATGCATATCTGCGCTATTTAAGTGCCAATGATCGCGCGAAAGGGTTTATTGCATAATTTCAACTATGTATACGGATGTATTACATCCATTCTGTAAATATGTGATACTTGAGATTCGCTTGTGTTGTATGTAAAGTTTAGAGAGTTCAACGATTTGAGTAATAGACTAACAGAATGACGAGCACGGTTTCGAAATCTCATACCATTAACGAATGGATCAATTAAATGTCATCTCCCATGCGTACGACAAGTAGAATCACAAAATTAGTTTTTTCATCTCACCATGACGGGATGATGGGTAATAAAAAGCTAAAATATTTCTTTAATAACTTGATTTTAAATATTTTTCTACTATTAATATGCACAATGCATAAATAAAAAATTATCTCGAATAATAAATAATTTTCCTTTAAATTTTCGTCTAAGAACCACTTTTATTTATATATATATACATACCTAAACAAGTGCACAAAAAGAGAACGTCCGAAAAGAAGAAAAGTTCCAAAGGAATTCCAAACAATACTATGAAAAGACAAGACAAGATTTATGGTTAGTAATGTCATCGGAATGTCAACGCATTGACATCATGTTCCACATGCTTTGTACACAAATATGCACAAACATGTGTATAAGCAAACAATTCATATGCATATGAATAAATATGAATGGCTTGACTTGACATGGCATTGTGTATTATGGTAGTAATGTACGTCTGTATACACATATGTACATACAAGTATATGACATGCAAAAATACATTTATTTAATGAAAACTTGTTGTTGCAAAATAAAAAAGAAATAAAATAAGCAAAAACAAATAATTATAATAATAATAATAATAATAAGAAGAAGAAGAAGAAGAAGAAGAAGAAGAAGAAGAAGAATGAAAGCAAACTTTGCCCTTTTTCCTAAAAGAATCGCACACACAAATAGGATCTAAAAGTGTATAGACTGAGTGAAATATTTTTTTATTTTTTTTTTTTTTTTTTTTTATTTATCTTTTAAAAAAAGAGAAATTATAATCCAACTTTCGTAAATATAAAAACAGTCCCCTTTACCAAGTCAAATTTTTCGTTTCTAATATTTTTTTATATGCATATTGTTCGTATCTTCTCTTCTCTTCTCTTCTTCGTCGACAAAATACGTGCTATTGGTATAATAGTTTTAATGGAGAGTTGGAGATATCCTTAAATTATTTACGCTTACGCAGAGAGGCAAATATATATTCTTACGTAGCTTCTACCACAAGTGAGAAGCTCTTAGGAAAATATCATATTTTTAGTACAGCGTCCCTCGCAAAGACCGCCTCTAAACGAATTTTGTTCACAGATAAAGAAATTCTTCGTCGGTTGTGCTATGCGGCCCGAACAAGCAGCACATTGACAATTGGCAATTGATCCATGACTAGGACTTGACTTTTTAACCCATTCAAGAAGTATATGCGATGCCTGGACATCACCTGTTTACACATTCTGTCTTACCTGTAAAATATTCAAATTTCAGTTTCGAAATAGACTTGGACGCTAAAATAGACTCCAGCCCAAAATTTTTCATCTACCTCCTGGACATAATTTTTTTAAATTTTAATTCCGATATTTTGTAAACGTGTGCTAAAGCGTTGACTTCTCCGCGATTAAAAGGTAAACTCCGTCAACTTGCAACCTCAAACGGAATTACAATAAAAAATGAGAAAAAAAGTAAAAAGAAACCAACAACAACAACAACACACAAAGAAAAAATAACTGGTTCACTTGCATGTAAATATTGCATATACGATGCTTGCAAGCATAGCTTCTCAAATTTAATTCGTATATAAGGCAAATAACATACTTTCAGGTGTTATTACATTGTAAAATTTATGGCGGATTACTAAGCTCTCTAGTTAGAAAAACTTGCAATTAGCGTCAAAACTTTTTCTTATATTATTTACATTAATTGGATTATTTTAAATCTTTTTTGTTTGGTTAGAAAAAAGGGAGTAAAAAAAATTTTTATAATAATTGTGTACATATTGTTAACTTGGATTTTCATGGAGGTATTATTTTTTTTTTTTTTTTTTTTTTTATTTAGCGAAGTCCGTCTATTACATCCACTTAAATATGCATAAGCGCCAGAGAGCGTATAAAGTAAATGATTTACGTGGATTTATATGTTCATGTTATGTAGATATCCCCGTACATGTATGTTATGTAATAGGTGTGCAAATAAATTCGATCCGTTCTTTAAAAGAATCGTACCATCATTGTCTATATGATCTCTTATCATTTATCGGGTAACTTATGGATGAAAAATATAATACGTATCGGTATTCTAGATTTGGGCAATCATACAAGTAATGTCTGTCTTTCCTTGAAGATATTACGTATGAATACTTCTTAATTCCCGTGAAATATTTAATGATTCATATTCGATAACTAAGCGAACTAAGCAGCAACAACAACTACAGCTTAAATATTTCATAATAAAAGATATCGATTTTTTGATTAAGGGATTAACAGATATTGTCTATCATCCATCTTTGCAGTGATGGAACGCAAGGATTCCGATCTAAAGGACTCTGATCAGATGTATGTGCCTTCCTTAAGCAAGGAAAACAATTTATTTTCTTTTTTTTTGTTTGGTCTCCTCTAAGAATGATACGATAGATGTCAATGTTCCTCTAACATACCGGAAGATCTCAAAATGCGCTTCAGCTTCCGCAATGACATCTTCTGCCCTAAAGCACCATTTTAAGATTTGTAAATCGACAATATTCGCGGGAAATCGCGACTGGAGAATACAATGGGTGTGGAATAGCGATTTGAATTTGTTTTCGCTCAATGTTGCCACAATAGGCGATCAATGGCATATGACATGCATTTTGCTTCTTCGCCATTTTTATTAACTTTCTCTTTCAATTCAAAAAGAAGGATTGCACGTGTATCAGAAGAAGAAGCAGAAATACTATACGTGTATAATATTCGCTTATCATCGTTTTGCCTTTTTCAAGGTAATCGATTGATAGATTATTACGCGTACCTTGCAGCTTGACTGTAACGTCTTTGTAGCTTTCGCACAATCTTCACCACATCCGTTCCCCTCAATAGACCATTGACTCGATTCGCGGCTGTGGCAGTGGACTAACATACCGTATGAAAAAAATATTTAGCGGTACCCATTGACAAGTCCCCGAGGTTGCATGCAAAATATTGAAGACACTCCCATTTTAAAATGGCGGCTGTCTATCCCCTTCGTTTGTCGAGAATAATCTTCAGGATTATTTAAACGCGGTTCTAGTATAGCCATCCCTTTTGCGTGCATCCTGCCGGCGTTTGTACGCGTGCAAGCCACGGCTGAATTTAAACGGAGTTATCTCTCCAACGCAGTGCAATGTCTGTACAATCAAGACGCGAAATTCGAATTTTCGCATTGCTTTGCGAGGAAAACGAAAAAGTGTATCTCGTCAAAGGTGCTTTTAACCTAAATTGCGGCGCTTTCTAGAAGTAATATAGATTTCATTTATATGCTTGTCCCGCGACTTATTGACCACTGTTTTAGATATTTTTGTCTAGATAATGTCTGTTAAAGTTTCGCTTTCACGCCTTTCAACCGATTTTTACGTTAATGTATTTGTTTTTAAATATTGCTCAGTGTATTCATAGAATGTATGTATGTATTTAAAGCGGATAACAAGCGAAACACATAACCTTAATTTTGCAAAATAAAATACACATACGCGTATATTAATGTGTTTGTGCGTTGTGCTTTATGCGTTCATGTGCCTACCAAATAAAGGAGAAATATTTGTCTTAAAAACTTAATTCCTATGCAAGTTGATTTTCATATCCAACATAGACGATCTAATATAGATTATCGAAATGTTTGTAACGCAGAGATATCACACAGGTATCGCTCTATATATTTCTCATTAAAATGAAAAATGCAAATGGTTTTCGATAATTTTATCTTTCCGTCCATCGAGAAATGAATTGAACTTCTCGCGTAAGATGAGAGACTCCAAATAGATTGAGAGAGTGAAAGAGAGAGAGAGAAAGAGAGAGAGAGAAAGAGAGAGAGAGAGAGAGTGCAGAATTAACAGAAAATAAATAATTTTTCCTTTTTATGCTAAATGCTGACTTTATAAAGTTAATAAGACCTTCCGCTCCGAACTTTACATCGAGCTCTAGATTTCCTTTAACTAATCAATTTGGCGTATAAACGCGACGAATTGTATGAATATGATATTCAGTTTGTGAGGTATGTTACATGTACGTGATAAATTATATAAATAGGGTAGAAAAGATTCGGCTTGGATCGGGGATGGAAAACTTCTTTCTTGTTTAAAGTTGAATTTCGTAATTTCGTATATACCTTCACCTACACCTATACACCTAAATGCTTACGCCCACACACACATATGGTTAGATCCATGCACTTGCTTGCACATGTATGCAACCAAGTATGCACTACACACGGAGAAATATGCAAAAAAGTGTATTTTGTGCACTTGAAAAATTACTTCTTGTCAAAATTTCATTTGTTGTTGTTATTGTTTTTACTTTTCTCTCTCTCTCTCTTTTTTTTTGTTTTTCTCCTTTTCCTCTTGAATTTCTATTTTTCTCTACCATTTACTTCATATATAGAAACGTAATCGTTTAAAGAATTCATTTTCTAAATTGTCAGATGCACTCATAAGGAAAGCACTCTTTTTTTTTTGTTTGTTTTTTGTACTCCTACAGTAGTTTTTTTTTTTTTTTTCTTTCTTTCTTTGCTTTTATATTTTTATTTTTCAAAACGAAAAGATTACGCAACAAATCTGTGAACACAATATGTGAATTTAATATAATAGCGTAATTTTTCTTGAGTTTATTTTCTTGTAGAGTAGACTGAAGTGTGCGTGAGTACGTGTGAACGTGTGTACGTGTGCTAAGAGCCTCGTCTTATTATAGGAAGGCAAGCAGAAAAAAGAAAAACGAAAAACGAAAAAAAAAAAAAACTCACGCTATAGAAGACAACGATATTGTTGACGACGCAGTTGGCACATGCAACACATGAAATAATAACGAAATGCGAAAAAATTAAAGAAATTTAATTTAAAACATTTCAATGAACATAAGGTAACGCTGGCCGGAAAGCTTTTTATTAAATTGAAACACAATAAGCAAACACTACCATACAAGCAAAGGAAATCAAAAATATTCTACCTAAGATCGATAGAGGGAAAGAGAAATGAGCCAAGTATTTACATAATACAAATATTTCTCTCACATTTTATTCTTCATGCAGAGTCGCATTCGAAGTGTCAATAAGTATTGCTTTTATTTCGACTGCCGCATGGGCGGGTAGATAAGATTTGCCAGCGTTCGCGGGCTCAAATTTAAGGGCGCTGGAGTGTAAGTGCTCGGTCCGATAAGGCATAACGCACTAGATTTCACTCACTCCCTCTCGCCTTCTCTTTCTCCTTCCTGTTCATCGCCGTGCTTCATGTACAGAGCGTATCCCCTAAACCGAGAATATTCTATACCTCTATTAGTTACGTGATCAATGCTGAATGCATATTAAAAATTGTATTTTCTACGCCGATGTTTCAGTTCCCTTTCGGTCCCGGCTAACATACACATGGAGGTAGTCTGCACTGGTCCATCTATTTTAATTTTTTCCAAGCAAATGAAACCACCACTCAGTTGCTGCCAACAACAATAATTGAGCCAATTGCGGCAAAAAATGGACATGATAGGCCAAAAGTCATGTCCTGATTTTTCAGGAAAAATTAATCTCTGGAAATGTTTGCGTTTCTAACCTCAAATGTCCTATCCTCCACGCCGTGACTAGCAGACATTGTTCCTTCTGATTATCACTTGTTCCGGTCAATGCCTTATGATCTCTCTGAGTAGCGCTTTAAACTGAAGGGCTCTTCCGACATGGCATCCAAATGATGGTGGGAAAAAGCACTCGCTGCTGATGGACAATACGTTGAATAAAACGTAATGTACGCTTCTTTCATGATAAATTCTGATAAATTTTGATAGAAACTTACGCGGAAACTTACTTCTGCGACTATTTTAGCATTTTTTATTTAATTTTTGCATAATGCTTAAGAGGGGCCGTTTTAAGTACTCTTTCAACTCGTTGCGTGAAAAGGACATTTTTGTACCCATCACCGAAGGATGAGAGGCATATTCACTTTGCCGAAATGTTTGTAGCGCTCTGAAGAAGCCTTCAAATATTCAAATATTCTTGACCGGCATCAAATTCTGAATCGATTTAAGCTTGTCCGTCTGTCCGTCTGTCTAATTTTCGCTCTAAAAATTCTCTTGGCCGCAAAATTCTAGTTATCAAATTTCAATTTTAGCAGAAAACGTTGGAATTTCTTGCTCGCAGGTCGGTACTGTACTATGTAAACTGAGGTTACCTCTGCTTGTCAAAAGGTATAAAAAATTGGTTTTGTTTTCATTACTCATAAACTAGAGCAGAAAAGTTGCAAAAATCTGATCGTGTATTCGATGGGCAATGTTGCAGCACTTCTACAAAAATGGAAAAAGTTGGCCACGCCTACTTAATTTAATAGTGTGTGAAGTCTTCATTTTTGTTCTGAAAACTTTTACAACGCACAGAAGCAACATGCAAAAATCCCATAAAGGATATAAAGCCTTGGCCGGTTTCAAATTCGGAATGCACCTAAGCATGTCCGTGTGCTCGTCCGTCTAACTGCGTAGTATTTGTGGTAAACATTGTCCCGTTAGCGAGAATGAAGATACCGCCTACAAACTCACTCTCCCTCTGCCAACTTCTTTCTGTCTATCGCCTTATTACACATATGGGGGGCATTCGTTTAGTTAATTGGCCATTTAAACAAAAAAAACTCGCTTTCCCACCGCACCATCATACTGGGGTTAAAGAGTGAGTGGCTCTACTTTGAGAATCCGCGGTTGAAAAAATGTAAGCTGCGTCAGCTACATCGAATGCGATACCAAAACGCTTTGTTAGAAACACGATTCTCTGCGTTTAGTGAGACCAGAAATTTGTGGTCTGTCAGTAAGTGTTAGTCGGGCGGGACGGTTAATACTAAATTGATTTCAACAGTTCGCTAGTCTAAAAAGGAAACAATACAAGGTAATTTTTTACATGACATCCGTCCATGTATCCACACCGACTTCGAATATTTTAGGCGCATTCCGCAACGAAGTGCTAGCTCATGCGATTTACTTACAAGAGTCGAATCCTTTCGATTACCATTTGTTTGTAGCGATGAGACACGCATTTACAAAGTAACGCTTTCTTTGTGAGTGAAAAAATGGCTCAATGAATGGTTCGCGCGGTGCGTGGAGAATTTTTACTGGCGTAGTATAGAAAAATTTCCGATTAGACGGGAAAAATATGTAAGTAACGATGGAGCATACTTTGCATAAACCGCTTTTTATTATACTTCTGAACACATGCTTTTTCAAAAAGAAAACTCATAGCTGCTCTGTTAAATCAGTTGACAATTTTTGACTAAGTCTTGAATTTGGATCAAAAATGTCATAGACGAAAGAAAAAAGAAAAAAAGAAAAATAGATTGAAAAATAAGTTACGAGCTATAGATTAATTGTTTCAAAATGGTGGTCATTAACCACTACAGATATAGGCATGAATTTTGATATAGATGTCGGTTGAGTTGCCGGCAATCTAAAAAGAGACAAAATTGAAATGATCTTTAAACGCAAAAGACTTACTAACCTTTAAATACGACTATTACTACTATTACTAGCGTCCCCGATGCACACTTTTTGCGAGAATAAACCCTCCATCGTGGGTATTAAATATTAATGCTCGAAAGCATCAAAGGCAAAGGATAAAAAGGATAAAAAATGCTATTCATTGCAAGTTGACAAAAAGCAAATAATGAAAGTGTGCAACAATGTCTGGTTTTAAAATGAAACGCTTCCCAAGAACACTTTATCGTTTCATTGTTGCTTTTCTACTTATTTATCAAACTACTTCAAAAGAGTTATTGCTTAAAAAAAAGAAAAAGAAAAGTGTTTTTCATACTCTCACCGTCACCATTGTTATAAAGCAGCAGCAGCAGCCGTCATCGCTACCATTCTCTGAAATGCTTGAGTTGAGCTTCATCTTCCCTTCACACTACGTATCGTGTGCCCTTTAATGTAGTGACAATAGAATAGAGAAGCAGCACAATATTTTTGAAGCATAATATTTTATGCTTAAGTTTTGTAATTTTACTTTTAAGATATTAGGAACGCATGCGTGGCGCCCTTTCTTTCACCTTCTCTTTCTATTTTCCTTTATTTAAGTGTGCTGGAGCCAAGTTTCGTTTCAGTCTTTGTTAAAAGTACAAAGCAATGCATGCGTGCAATAATAACAAAAACTTTTCCTTAAATCCCGTTCACCCGTCTCTGCCTTTCTAATCAGTTTGCTTTGTCTATTTACTTTTTTTTAACTTTCATCCATCACTCATGTTATGTCTCCTGCCGGTATAACGCGGTGACGGTCAAAAAGAAGTAAAATAGTGGTCGCAACCTAGTGGATGCGTAACCAATCGATAAGTGTTTTGCCTTCGCCGACATGAGTACTCATCATAACTAGGACCAAGGACGGTTAAAACGCCTACGTACGCTGATTAGGTAACCGCGGCGCTTGTCTACTCAGCTATTCGGGAGGATAGAGCATTAAAACTAAGTTCCGCTTACAGATAACGACTAAGCTTCCACCTCAAGTTATCTCATGAATAACCACAATTGTCATACGACAATCGGGGCACTTTTTAGACCACTACAAGTTATGCTATTGTTACAGTTTGACAAGCATTGAAAGCTTGTTCGCCAAATGTGATTTAAGCTTCCATATAACGCATGGTTCTTTATGCGGAGATGTATGTATGTATGTTGTCGGTAATGAATTAAAACTCATTTGGCCAAACAAGCAAATATAATTTTCCTAGTTGACGCATTGATCGATAAATCCCCGGTTTGCCGATTTTAAACAAAGTCGTACGTACAGCGATGCTACCGGACGCAGTGGCTGTCCAAAAGGATATCATTGTGAAAATTATTGTAAAAAATCGCAAAAATTAATTCAAAATCGTAATCTCCTGATATCATGAAGACATTAAAGGGCGTGGCACCCTCTATTTTGCGTGCAAATTTTTGTAGGAACAAGCTATTTTCCCAATGAGTAACGTCTTCGCTCATCAACGGCATAAATGCGTAAGTCAAAGTTTGAATTGCTGCTCCGTCCATCGTAACCTCCAGACATGACTTTCAGTAATTAAAGCAAGCGGTTTTTTGATTATTAAACGGAATCATATTTCAAAGCTCTTGATAAATTTGTCTTATTGACCGATGCATTATTTTAATCAAGTGACATAGAGAGAGAGGGAGAGAGAGACAGAGAGAGAGAGAGAGATAGAGAGAGAGAGAGAGAGATAAATAAAATAGAAAGAAAATAAAAAAATATATGAAAAATAAATTAAAATAACAATAATTGTGTTCTTGCTACTGTCAACCTTAAATGATTTCTGTAGAGAAAGAAAAGAAGAAAAAAAAAAAAAAACGATTAGAACATAAACTCTCCTTACTTGCACATGTAACGAACGCATTTTATTCTTAACGCTTCTTTCCCAATTTCCCATAGAGGTTGTTGGGCGGGATTGTGGACGAGTAATGAATACTAAAATCTAAACTCTAATTATTTTGCGATAATAAAATAATAAAAAATTATTCATGCTAATGTTATTGTTGTTATTGTTGTTGTTATTGTTGTTGCATATTTCAGAAAATGTTTTAAATTAATCAAATTACTGAACAAATGAGAGCGTGAGTGTTGAAATGTTTATGAATAAAGCGTTCGAATAAAATGTAGAAAAATTAAACTTTGTTTATGTGTATATATATATATATATATTTATATATATATATATATATATATATTTATATATATATATATATATGTATATTTTATATTGTATTATATCTATAAATGTATAGATGTGTGTAACAAAATTATACTAAACTGTAGTCGACATGGTAAATTTGACTTTCTAATTTGATTTTGGCCATTGTGTCGGTTGGTTGGTTGGCTTGGTTGGTTTGGTGGCTGTATGCCTGCCGGTCGATCTTTCTATATAACTGGCTCTCTGCTTGGCTCTGTGTGTATGTATGTGCGTATGTGTTTGCTATTTGTTTTTCTTTCTTTTTCTCTTTCTCTTTCTCTCTCTCTCTCTCTCTCTATATATATATATATATATAGAATATGAATATAAAACTAAATTTTTGTTGTCGAAATTGTTGAATTGTGTTTTTATTGTTTTTGTTGTTATTGTTGTTATTTTATATACATATATTTCTATTATTGTACTGTTGTTATTTTAAAGTAGCTAAATATACTACAGTTCATATTCCCTATATCTCTCTTATACTCTGAACCGCAGTGGCTGCTACCTTCCTATGTTCTCCCTCCTTATAAATAGATTTTGCAAATGCTTCTTTACTACATATACACATGCACAAGCGCAATCGTATATACAGTTTTTATATTATTTTTCTGTACGTCGAATGCTGTAAATGTGTTGCTAGCAAAAATTTCGTTCAAAAGTTTCCTTCTTTTTTTTTTTTTTTTTGCACTGTTTTTGTCTGATGCAAATGGATTTTCATGTATTTGCAATTTTGTATTATTTTCCGGGAATATTTCCATATATATAATAACAGCTGCATATACATATATATACATATACATATACATATATACATATATAAATATGTTGCATATGTTTTATGAATGCAGAATGTAACACCATTTTAATTAGTACGTATAGGTCGTTTTGCACATGCATACACGCATACATACTTACATGCGAGGTGCGCTCAAAGAAAGGCCGACCTTTCATTTTCCTCGAGAAATCTTTACTTATTCGTCAATATCTGTTTTGTCCCACTCAAAGTATTCTTCCTTAAATATAAAACATTTGTGCCAGCGCTTGTTCGAATCCTCGAAGCACGTGGGATATGCGATTTTTGGGCCTTGAGCTCTTCCACGGATGCGGTTTTTATCTCGTTAATTGTGGCATTGGTCTTGTTCGTCTTTTCATCGACCTCTTCAGTTTTGGGAACAGGAAAATATCGCAAGGGATCCAAATTCGGTGAATACGGTGGCTGAGCCATGATTACGATGTTGTTTTTTGCCAAAAAATTGCGATCAAGCAATGACGTGTGAGTTGACGCATTCTCGTTGGGCAATACTCACGACCGATTGTTCCACAATTCAGGGCATTTTTTCCGTATTGTTTCACGCAAGCGGCACATAACTTTAAGATAATATTCCTTATTGACCACACGATGTTTTGACCAGAACTCAGCATGCATCACGCTATTGCAATCGAAGAAAACAGTAAGCAAATCTTCAAATTTGACCAGACTTGATGGACTTTTTGCGGTCGTACACTTTCTGGCCACTTCCATTGAATGGATTGCGCTTTGCTTTCGATGTCATAACCACGCACCCACGCTTCGCCATCAGTTATGAGTTTTTCGAGCAAATCTGGATCGTCGTTGACATCATTCAAGGGCTCCTGAGCGATGCTTATGCGACGGCTCTTTTGCCCCAGATATAGCAATTTCGGAACAAACATCACTGCCACACGTTTCGTGCTCAAAACATCTGCTGGCACTCGCCAACCGATATGCGGACATCCTCAGCAACATCTCTAATAGTGATTCGACAATTCTTCGTAGCAAATTTCTTCACTTTTTCAACGTTTTCATCGGTTTTTGACGTGCTGGAGCATGCCAAGCAGGCATCGTCATTGACTTCTTCTCGGCCTTCTCTGAAGAGCTTATACCACTTATAAAAATTTTGATATTTTGCTCGAAGGAGACTCGGCCACAATCAACATAGAAGCACTTCATTCCATTTTTTACACACAATTTAATACAAATTCTTTGATCCATTTGATCCTTTGATCCGCCTAACCTTAGCGTCTGGCAAAGAAAACCTAAACATGCAAAATGGCTGATAATGTTAACATATTGTTACAAATTTCCGCTTTTCCACGATACGGTTCGTATCACTAGATTGTGGATATTATTTCCAAGAGAAATGCACTTCAGAATTCTTTTAACTCGAAGTTTCTTTATTTACAATCCATTCTTAATTCTAGGATTATTTGCAATATTTCTCAACACAACTATAATTATTCCTCACTTGAATGTCCTCTGACGACTCAATGTTCTCTTCCGACTAACTCTGCGTTCCGCAAATAGTCTACTTATATACATTTTTACAAGCATGTGACGATCACCTAACTTCATGGCGTCATTTTTAATCCGTTAACCTGCTTTTCTGCTAATCGTTATCCTCGGCCGGCACCTGTATGACGCGCCGCGCCGCGCATGTGCACCTGGGTTTTTCTCTGTCTGTTTTCCTGCTAATCTTTTTCGTCGGCCGGCACCTAAACGACGGGCCGCGTATATGCATTAGGGAATTGATTACTTATGCAAATCAATAGCATCATAGCATAGGTTAGCGTTAACAGGATGTGGGATTTTCGTAATAATATGTTGCGGACATGTGTACCAATGTAACGAAAAACATACAAAAGTAGAATTTATTGAATTCGAAAAGTCACTTTTTAATTTTTGAACACACCTCGTACATATGTAAATGCACACATATGTATGTATTTCCGTGAATAAGTTGTATTTTGAAAAGTTTTCTCAAGCGAACTTGCTTTCGATATTAATTTAAAATGCGGCAAAAAAAAAAAAAAGTAAATAAATATAAAACCGACATCATCGGTGCAATTCTGCTCTATTATGATGTCATACATTCATTAATGTGTTAAGTGAAATCTTCATATTCTTTTAAATGAAATTGTATTCCTTGTGGATTTTTATTTATTTATGTGTTATTTACTTCGATGCTTTTTTGTAAAACATTTTTCCCGTGCCGTTGAAATGTGAGAAGAGAAATGTCTTGCGAAATTAAGGAAAATTCAAAACATTTCATTATTATTCCTTTATACGCACTCATCACCAAAGGGTGAGGGGGGTTATATTCATTTTGTCAAAACGTTTGCGACGCCCGGGAAAGAGCTTTAGCGATCCCATAAAGTATATATATTTTTAATTGGCATTAAATCCTAAATCTGTATACGTATGTCCGTCTGTCCTTCCGTGTAATAACTACTGTGAACATTCTTCTGGCCGCAAAAATGAAGCTGTCAGCTTCAAGTGTGCAAAAGAATTTGCCAATGCCCCCAAGTCCCAATCAAAGGGCAGGACTACTGTAATGTAATAAAGACTAAGAATAGAATTATATTTGGCGTCTTTTTTGCTCGTTGTTCAGAAAACGATCTGTGTCGTGTGTGCGATAAAGATATCGACTGAAAAAGTCAACCACGCCCACTCAATGTTATAGAGTATGAAAATTACTTTTTCCTTTTCTCTTCTTCGCAGTGATGGGTATAAAAGGTTCGGTCACAGCCGAATAAAATTTTCTTACTTTTTTTATTTTTAAGAGTCGATGTCATTAGCTAAACTAGATAAATATATAAAACGATTCCAAGCTGTGTTAGTTTTCAAAAAACAAGAAAAAAAATATATACATATATACAAACATCAAACACATAGACAAACAGTTGCATTAATGCAGAGATCAATCTCTAAATTAGTTTATTACAAATCGCTTGCTAACGAGGAAATTTTTGTTAATGTGATTAGTAAGCAAAGGTAAAAGGATAGAAAAATTTATTTAAACATAGCGGTGCAATTTTGTTGCCTTCTATTGATTAGTCAGCACAATTTAGCGTTCCCGCTTAAACTAAAAACTTAATTTGCCTTATTATCTCCTTATATCTATTTATTATACGTCACTTTCCAAACTGTAATAAAAACTAAACGAGAAAAGTGTATCAACATGATTTTATTTTCATTTCGATGTCCTAGACCACTTGTGGCACACTTGTGCGGACACCTAGGAGAGCTTAAGATAGATCCACCTTTCATTTTACCTGAGTTTGTCTATCCGTCTGTCCATGTATTTTGACGTTCAATTTACAGGTCGACATTTTTGATGAAATTTTTTACACTGGCGTGCTTTGACGCAAAGAAGAACGCTCTTGAAAAGGCTTCGAGTCCGTTTACTTTCTCGATCACGCCCATATAACGCCTTGTCTGAAAAAAAAGGAAAAAATTGTAATTTGCAAAATTTGTCAACAAAAGTCGCTGAGTAATACTATTTTGACACTCTATAAGCGGTATGAAAAGCTTGGTTCGGCTGGGTCAATGGCTTGCACCCTCTGTCTCACATAACCGATTGTACGAAAACTAAATCTTTATATGGCAAAAATGTCTCGTTGTGAAAATTGATTCATAATAGCAAATTGACAAAGATGTCAATCTTACCGAATTTGGACCATGTAGGTTTATTTATTTGGATAAAGGCTCTGACTATATGGAAAGCCTTATATGCCGAAAACTCTATGCTGAAAAAAGTTTTCCAAAGAAACTTTTTTCGTGATAGTAATTTGACATAATAATTACATTCATCGAATTTGACCCACATGGGCGTGTGTATTGAGCCCCCTTCCTTGTAAGATTTCTCATTAACAGTAAGCCTGCAAAAAAAGGTTTCATTTTAAATACGTTATGACGGCAGTCAATTCAGAGCAACAATGACATAGGCCGACGTTTTAGACCCTAACAAATATAGGGGTTATCATGAAAAGCAAGCCCCTATATGGGGAGAAAGTCTAATTCATAGTTTTTTATGACGGAAGTGAGAAATAACCAAGTTTCTAGGAATTAAATTGTTTTTGCTAAATCGGGATCACGCCATCTGATGTTTTGGAAGTCCTCCAGTATGCGGACTTTCAGGAGAAGTCTGCGTTTGCTTGAAAATGTGGTGCAATTTTTGGTGTCTTATCACCAAAACGAGCGAATAGATATGCAGGGCGAAATGGCATAGGGTTACCCAAGGATCGGCCTTACCTATGTATAATATCCTCACTTATTTAAAATGGTTTCATGTATAAATGGCTGCCTGTGCACCTTTGTAAAAACTCAATCTTGGACACTTTTCCACATAAATCTTGGTGAACAAGGTCACTGAGAGCTTGTGGTTTAGTGAACTAAGCCAATGCTCTAACATAACCACGATGTAAAAAGTGCAATAGACTTAAAAAGCATGATCTGTGTGGTAAACTCACATAGGCATTCTTGAAGACTTGAAGGTCGTTGAATGTTTCTCACAATGAGTTGATGGTGCCACGAGATGCGTGGCATAGAGCAACATTTTGTTAAAGCCCCATATTGTTCAACTCGAAACTATTTAACTGATCTTGTCAACGTTGAAGAAATTATTGCAACTATTACGTAAGTTACTATTACCTTTTCAATCGTTCGCATTACAATTGAAATCATGCTTTTAAACAAAATTCAATTTCTACCTGAAAAAAAAAAGAAAAAAAATTGAAATCTTTTAAAAATTCTAAAAATCAACTTAAAGTTGAACCTCACGGTCAACTCTTTACATTCAGTTAAATATAAGTCTTCTTATGTTTAACAACGACATAAGAAACTCGACAATCTTTGGAGAGAACTCCGTAGAAAAGTAAGTAGTAGTGAGTATTTAATATACTCTACACTACTTATGCGGATGTATGCAACACTTGGAAGGACTTGAGATAGATCCAACCTTTTACTATACCGATCGATGCAGAATCACTTTCTGGATCGATTTAAGGTTGTCTGTCCGTCTGTGCTTGTTTGTTTTCTTGTGTTCAACCTAGAGGCATCAATTTTTCAGGTATTTTTATGAAATCTGATACACTGACCTCTTCTCACGCAAGAATGAACGCTATTGGAAATGATACGAATCTGGGCACCTTTCCAATCACTCTCTACATAGCGGCTTATTTTGAATAATCGCTATACGATTAACCATATTAAACTAGGTAAAGCGAGGTATTCATTGGTGGGCCATGTTCCACTATAATGCTTGTGCTTGTTGTTATATCGAGATTTTAAAGTGTCTCAACTTTATTCACTTAGGCGGCGAACAGGCTTCTTAACAACGTTGTCAACACTTTCTATGTTTTAATTAGCACTTTTTGTTCAAGTCTAAAAGTCCACATAGAGACGCGAATCATTGTTGATTTTTGTTATTAGTCTTAGCAGAGCGGAAATTATGAGACTTAAGGTTTTATGATTGATGACAGAATTTTAAATGTTTCTGCTTATCTCCCTTCTTATGTTTCGTTTTCTTCTTCTTCTTCTTCTCATTCTTTTTTTTTTTTTTTTTCTTACTGCATTTACAATACTTTTTGCTAATTATTTCTTTTTCCTATAGAACATTTATGCTATATATGTTGCCTTGTTTGTGCAACTGACTACAATATTGTTATCGTTGTCATCGTTGTTGCTGTTAATGTTATTGTAATTTCTTATAATAATGACTAACATAACTTCACAAGACAAGTCAAGCTTAGAGAGATGACAGCCTCAACAGCTTTACTGACAGTGACTGTCATATCGGAATGCAAACTCAACTCTGCGGTGGGGGAGAGAGATTCAAAGGGTTGCAAGAAAGCGGCGTTTGAGAAAAAAAAAAAAAAATCTATTAAGAAAATAAAAGGAAAAAAAAAAAAAAAAAAAAAAAACTAAATTGCACTTAAGTGCAGAACATTGTTGTGGTTATGAATGTTGATGTCAAGCGTGTATGATTTTTTTTTTATCTATGTGGAGAGTTGTTGTGTTTTTTTTTTTTTTTTCTTTTTTTTTCATTTTTTTTTTTTTTTTTTTTTTTTTTTTTTT
>KK502472.1:356066-393048 GCA_000688735.1 Glossina austeni | reverse complement strand
ATAAAAAAAAAAAAAAAAAAAAAAAAAAAAAATGAAAAAAAAAGAAAAAAAAAAAAAAAACACAACAACTCTCCACATAGATAAAAAAAAAATCATACACGCTTGACATCAACATTCATAACCACAACAATGTTCTGCACTTAAGTGCAATTTAGTTTTTTTTTTTTTTTTTTTTTTTTTTTTTTTTTTTTTTATTGCTATTTCATAGAAGAAAAATTACAAATTATTTTGCAGCATTCCTTGTTCTCCTTTTGTTTTTTTTTTGCTTTCCACTCATGAATTATGAAAAAAAGAAGAAAAAAAGAAAAATTTTATTTTAATTAAAAAATAACTTAATGTGTTAAGCATAAAATAAATTATATATGCTATGGAAACACTAGGGCGATATGAGAAAACTCTGCAAAGCTTCATTTAATAATTTATCTTTATTGGTCTTGTAATTCATCTGTTGGTTATGTTTAAAAGGAAATTTACTTAATGGATGTAAGGGCATTTTGCCGCCATCCCAGTCGCGCTGCAATTAATTTTAAATATTCTTTTATCAAAGTGAAGCTAAACAATGAAAGGCGGCAGCGGCAGCGTCAGCGGCGGCGAGATCATCAATGGCTAGTCAGTGATGTGCATAGAAAAACGAACGTACTCTCTGCTCGCGATTACAAAAAATTTTAATTAGAGCTTCTTCTTTTTCTTCTTCTTCCTCCTCTTCTTTCGACACTAAAGATGATCGGCATATACATTTAATAAACGTTGAGCCTTAACTTAAATCTTGAATACACATTAAAACCTTCGATGCTTCAATTTGTGCAAGATATTGCGGAAGAATTTCACTTATTTTCAATCGCTATCCACGGAATTCAATTAACATTTGCTATGGGAGTAAAGGCATTCGAAGAAGTGATAATGAACGCGTTATAAGACTGCAAAATTTCTTTCTTATAAGTCAATTGTAAGATATTTTATACGGAGGGAGTTTCATAATAAATAAACTCGGACTGAGTCGACTAAGCCTACGCAAAGAAAGCTTTATATACCATAGGCCTAACTTTATATTTTGACTATAATGTTTAATCTATTTTTACCTTGATCTGTTAAGATCACATAAGTGTACAGAAAAAGATGAAGAATTTGTGGGAGTCCTCCATAGAACGGACATATGGACGGACATCGACTTACTCTATTTTTCTTTTATTTCTAGTTTTCCGTCAGGTGTGGGATAGTATCGCCCAAGACTAATTATTCGATTTTTTTCGAAAATCGGAACTTATTTTAACAGGAATTGATAAATTCGGATTTTCCCTCAAACGTTTCTTACTCTTTGAAATTTCGCGGTCTGCTAATTGCATTTAAACAATCCGTCAAAAATTCAATATTTTTGGTAAAACATCGAATCGATCAACTGTCGGAATTTCGCGTACAATCACACGTGAAGTTGAGACCATTTACAGATATATTGACATTAAATATTCCCTCCCTGATAAATAGAAAATTTGAAAAAGCAGGCTAAAGCTTTAAAGAAAGAAACTTATGGAAAACCTCAAGTAATAACAATAGGTAGGTTTGCGGAGGCACACAGTCTTGGAAAATTATGTTAAAATGCAGCGAAAGCAACCCACAAAGTGGAGGAGAATCAGTTCCAACTAACATTCAATTGATTTCAAAGGTCAACAAAGAGTTGAAAGAGAACTTCTTCAAACCCCTTTGAAGTCGTAGAAAAGGCAACGCAGAAAACCAATGGGTTATCCATTTCGTTGCCCCATTTGGCAACCCTGTTTCAAAGGGCATACGTAAGACAGAACTGTCATGCAAGGTATCATATGTTTAGTGTAATGTTTGCCACTTTAGAATATCGGTCGTTTATCAATTTCTGAACGTGTTAAAGTAGTGAGAACTTGCTACAAAAATATTGACTCTGTAGTAGATACGTTTTGTGCACCACGGCTAAAAGCGCTATAAGCAAAACTATGATGAAATTCGATCAAATTGGATTTATAATAGATTTGCTAAGGCTCACACATGGTCGAGACGTACGACGGAACATTTACAGCGTATTTTGAGTTTTGTTTTGCATCTCCAGCCTTATGTTATATGTACATCGATGAGCGTTACTTTAAAGTTATCGAAAACAATAAATTTTTAATAGATGAAATAAAAGGCGAAAATTGTCCTTCAACCCTGTCTTTGGAGGAAGCGGACAATCCCAATAGATAAACTGATTGATTGGTTAAATACATGAATACTTGAACAGATTTACATGTGAATAAATATTTATATAAAATTTAAAAGTATTTTGTTTTTCTTTAAAAAAAAAAAAAGCTGATGCATGTGAAAAATTCAACAAATTCCAATAATTAATTCATTAATTGTGAAAGTGGGGTAAGTCCATTTAGATACAAAATGTGTAACGTTTTAAACGCCGCTCTATTGGGTAATAAACTTAAGTATGAAAACGATTTGTATTCAAAGCTTTAAATATCTCGCGATAAAAAAAAAAAATGGAGTTGCATCACTTTCAGAATAAACGGCCCATGTGCCCTTGAGTTTTTATACAAATAAAAAAACAAGAGTTTAAACAAATTATTCACAAATAACTATTCAGGCAGTAACTTTTACGAATGCAGCCGCAACTTGAGGAAACCTAAAATGAAATTTTCGAAACTCAATGAGAAAATCAAACATCATTTCTCAGTCAATTAAACGTAAAAAATGTTTTTAAATTATTTTTAAAAAATTTCAAATATTCAAAGCCTTGCAGTCCTTTTCTTTATATCTGTGCTTTTTCCCTACTTAACCTTAAAATATTTCGAAATTCCTAAAAAAAAAAAAAAAAAAAGTGATAGAATTGTAAAAAAAATTTTTTCTTTTTCTCTTCTTTTATTTTAATAATTTTCCCAATAAAATATCTGAATAAACTAACAAGCGTTCATTGATGCTTTTGTAGTTAAATAGAAATATATATAAAATGTATATAGACAATGTGCACCCATATACATGCATATACATAATTGTGTATTCATATGTGTATAGCTAAGTAAATATTCAAATACCTTAGTAAATATATTCAATTTCTCAAAAACGTATTCAATATGCAGCACGTGCAGTTTGCAATCAAAGTCAATCGTTATTCTGTGTGTGACTTCCGAATACAAATAATACCAGCAAAAAAAAAAAAAAAAAAATTACAAATAGAATAATATATCTATATATATATATATATATGTATATGTGTGTATATATATATAACTGAATCTAATATGATGACGACAACTAAAGGCAAAAATTTAATACAGTACTAGTATAGTATAATGTACTGTGTACCAATACTGATGCATCCATGTATTTAGTCAAACAACCAGACAAACATATTAGTTTTCTTCTCGTTTTTCATCGCATGTGTTTGTTTGTTTGTTTGTTTGTAATATAATGTTTTCGTCTCTCCTTTTTTTATTTTTTCTTTTTTCTTTTTTATTTTTTTTTCTTTTTCATCTTTTATTAGTATATTTAAGTTTTTCTATATCTTCCATTTTCATACAAACATACCTAATCAAAATCAATCCTTGTTTGAATTGTTATTTTATATAAGAACATATGTATGCGTGTGTATATGCATGCTTCTGCACAGCTTATAAGCTTCCTTATGCAGTTAAGTTAGTTACGTGACAAGCAATCAAATTAAATGAAATCATCATCATATTGATGAACATCATCACGACATTTCAATGCATTTTTTCTCGCACATCAATAATGTCTTCTTAGGAATAACTCAGTAATGATGTTATATTAAATTCATTAAAGCGGTTATGTTAATATATTTAAGTAACGGACAAATACAGTTCAAGCTAGCGAAGAAAGTTTATAACTCATCACATCAAACCAACACATACATAGATATTAAAAAAAATAAACAAAAATAAATAAAAAATAAAACAAAGCGTCCCTCTTCATCAACTAATTGTCTTATCGAGAGCGGTAATCTTTTGCAAAATTTCATAGGAAATATTTACAGTAAATGAAAAAATATTCAGAGATAGTTGTCACACGATAGTATTCAACGCCATATGTTAGGCCATCAGACTTCTCAGATTGGCCGTACTTGGTCGTAGCTCTAGCGAATGAGTGCTCAGTCAATAAAAATATAACACTTACCAATTAGGGATACACACCCCCTAGGCTGCGGCCACTCTCTCTCTCCTCCTCTTTCCGCAATTTTTCCTACCCATCAACGCACAAAGTTCACGTATAGCGAGCATATGCTGATGGGCCATATTAAAAAGAAGAAAAAGACGGACGCGAACCCTTCGACGCACACAATTTTCACGAGACTGATCTTCATTTTGAATTTCATCAACCGCTTGCGGTATATTATACGGTATGCAAATAAATTCCTTCCGCTAACATGGCCTGACGCGTTCATTTTTCATCGATGGTTGAACGATATAAGTTTCAGTTGTTTACAAGCTGTCGTTGGATATCATTTGTGGAACTGTATTTTTCTGTATCCTGAACTGGATTAATTGGGAAAACATGCTACTAAAGCTACGAAAATTGTTTAGTTGGCTTGGAGTGAAAACGCCGTCTGCTATAAAGCAGTTGGGAAGTAGTTTGTCTTGAAAACGATGAAATTCCGCAAGTCCAGGCCAGCAAATGTTTTCCAACTTAGGCTGGGAAGTGTTGCCGCATCCTGTGGTATTCTCTAGAACTGGCCCCCTCCTCGTATCACTCATTCAGGTCGATGCAGTTATATTTCGCCGCTCGAACCGGGAAATTTCTCCGCGAGGGCATTCGTGAGCTACCCCGATAAATAGTAAGTGATCCTAAAAGATGCTGCATATTACGATTATTCAGATGCAGAAAGAATTCATTTGTACGCCTATCAGTATGACATACGCTTTTTATCACCGCATCTAATCATCCATCAAGTTGCCTGTTATGTCCATTCTTATACGCGAATTAAGGCAGTCGGACATTATTGAATACTTTTCATAATCGATTTCAGAGCCAATTGTTTGCTACCTTCGGCTCCCGCCAATCCATTTGTAAACTTAACTTGCGTACGAAGCTCCAGATTTCTCTTTTGTTTCTTTACTTAATTATAAGCATTCGAATAAAGCGCAGCGGATGAATTATCACGCGAACGGAAATGGCTAAATGAAGTCAGAGTGCTTATGCAAGCACGTATGCCTTTTTTGAGGCCTGAAAGAAAAGCATTTCCAACTTAATTATCTGATAAAAGCGCACACTTGGGCAAACTTAACTTCCCTACAATGGCTAGGCATTGTTTGACGGGCGAATTTATCGTGCGTCAAAAATATCTTATCTTAACAGTTGAATAGCTCTGCATGTAGTACAAGAGCAAGTAAAAGTAACTCGACTCTCCTCTTAACTTTCCTTACGACGATTGCAAAAAATTAAAGATTTATTTTTCCTCGAAAGTTATATTTATAAATAATTTAATTTTATAGAATTTTTTGCATGTAATCTCTAAAATTATTATTTACACCTGTTCTAAGAAAACGAGATGACAAAGTTAACACATTCACTATCGCACGCAATAATCATGATATGGGAAACCATCATTTAAGTAATCGACTCTCTCCGTCTCTTGCTCGGCGAATGAAAAGTAAAGGTAAAGTTCTAGGTAAGCAAAAAATTGAAAAAGACTTAAGGAAATTACATGAAACTTAATAAGTAAGGAGGTAAGGAAATTTTTTGATATAAATACAAAAAAAAAAATAAATAAATAAAAAACGAACGAAAAGTGCAGAGTACAAATAATTATTATTAATATTTTATGCAGTTATTTGAAGTTATTCGCGACTTTTGAGAATTTATCTAAGATTAAATACTAAAATACTAAAAATATTCTTTTCAAGCATTTCAAGAAGCGAAATTCATTTAGTCATTGAACGGCATTGCAATTAAAGGCAATTGCTTCCTGTTCTCCAGTATTTAGTAGACATGAAAATCTATCTGCTATCTGCATGTCTGCTGCCTAACGATTCAATTTCATATTCAAATTTACAAAATATGTTAGGCAAGTGCCTTATATAGAAATACGTACATATACATATATACACTTAAGCGTTCATCAATTCGTAGGAGCCTCTCGCATTTATGCTATCCAATAAACTCTTACACTTACCGACTTTCTGTCTATTTTCTCTTTTTATGTATCCATCCATCAGCGTTCATCTCTCGTTACATTTTGCAAAAAGTTACTATAATTAGAAAATCACATTTAATCTCGGATAATATGAATAGAAAAACAAAAAAGACAAAAATTAGATTTTCTTCTACTTTTATTACTTTTCCTTATTCAATTAAACGCATTTATATATATATCTGCCTGGTTTTAGATGATTTCGCATGAACAAGTGAAAAGTTCACTTCAGTTCATTCATTCATTCATTCATTCATTCATTCACTTATTCTTTCACTTATTCATTCATTTATTCATTTCTGTTATTAATGTTTGCGTTTAATAATAAGATTTATATAAAGCAAATATTTGCTGAGGCAATAAAAACAGTTAAGCATGCATTCATATGTAAATAAATTACTTTATAAGTAGTTATTGATTCTGGTATTAAATCTTTAAGACTTTTAAAATGTGTAAGAAACATAGCGTATGTAATTGTATCTCCTCTCTCACTCTCACTCTCTCTACCTATCTATCTATCTATCTCTATCTCTCTCTTTCTGTTTTTGTTCGTGTGTGTGTGTGTGTGTGTGTGTGTGTGTGCAATTTATAAAGTCAATATTGGTTTACCTTAAGTAGTTACGGGCAAATTAGCTGTAAATCGAGACCACTGTGTTAATCTTAAACTTTCAAATTCAACTCATTCGAATAACGGCGATTGTACTCGATGTCATGTTATACGTAGTGCTAATATATTTATTAAAAAACTTTAACCAGTAATTGGGAGTAAAAACTACAAAAATTATTTTATTATAATGATAGCAAAAAATAAAAAGTGAGAGGTTAAAATATATATGGATTTGTTCGAACTTCTGTTGCCCAAAAGCATTTCCCATTATTTCTTTTCAGAGGTTCATTTACTACACATAATTAAAACATATATATATATGTATATTAAAATCAAAAGTACAGATTATATAGAACTTTTAAAAGGTAATGAATGCTACCTTGTGAGCATGGAATTGTGACTCATTTTCTTAAATTTATTTACGCAAAACCGACCGGTCATTATACCCTACACCACTTGCCATACAAAAAGATATCAAGTTTGTGCGGATGTATGCAGCAGTCAGGAGGATTCGAAATAGTCTCACCTTTGATTATATCGATCGATTCAGAAAATGCTTCAGAATCATTTTTAAGCTTGTCTGGTCATCTGTCTGTCTGCATTTATAATAACTAGTGGAGGACATGGGATCTCTTCCCTTTCTTTTTTTTTTTTCTGGAAAAAGCCAGTTTCGCCTTTCACTAAAGAATACTAGTACCAAACTACACTTGGAATTTGAAGTCAGTTGCAAAATTTACTTTCAACCAAAACGCGATTAAAGTTTCAAGCAGTTGTAGATTTAAGTGTGAAGATTCCAATTAGTCATCATGTCAAGCGCGTCAATCGTAGTCACATAAAAGGGGTTGAGGCAAAAACTTCATTTCTAAATATATACGCACGAGATCGGAGTTTTTGTATAGAATGATAAATGTATTCGAAGGTTTCTCTAACGCTAGCTGCACATTTTTCCGCTCCTGAGCGCTGCTTTGAAATTTCTTATTATAATTTTGTCTTCTGACGTATAAAAAGTGAACATTTAGTCACGAAACAGAGCAGGAACGAGAAATAAATGTTGATTTTCATCGCGAAATCGTTCTTAGCAACGAAATACGCGTTCAGCTTAATACAGATAAAGTAAAAAGTAGCTGACTACACGATCTCCACTTTGCCTACAATGCTTATGAATATCACGTTCCGCTAGTTACGTATGTAATAAACGAGTATGGACCTTATAGTATATAGTTAAGGCCAACTATTCAATACCCTACTTCATTTGACATGGTGCAGTTATTCATTCGTTCGCTCGTACAGCGAAAATTGTATGTATTACTCCCGGAGATTGGAGGATGCCCAACAGACCGTATGATGTGTTCCAAATTTAGCGATTTTAGTTTACTTCCCAAAAATTTTATTATTTTGTACTTTCTGTCATACAAAACTAGAATTTCTTCTTTCTCTCTATATAAGAGTTTACTTTTCATACTAACCCCCACATGTGTCGGGGTCTAAAAAATAGATGTATGTGAATAAATCCATGTGGTTCAAATTTGGTCATTTCGATTTGGTCAATTTCGATATCAAATTACCAGCGTGAACAAATTTTCATCATAAATCATTAACAATTAGGCTCTTTGGCATATAAGAGATGGGGTCCAAGAAATAGACAGACCTACTGATAAGAGTGATGAGGGTAAGTTCTTTGTCAATTTACTATTATGAACTAATTTTCATCATGAAGTATTGAAAATTATACCTCTTTACCAATATGAAATCGGGCCCATCGGCCGAAAAAGTGGACCGATCAGAACCATTTTCAATAGCGTCAGTCCCTGAGAAAAGACGCGGTAGTGCACCAATTTTCATCAAAATATCTAAAATTGCAACCTGGAAGGTGAACGCAAAAGTACATGGACAAACGGACAGAAAAGCTTACGTCGACTGGGAAAGTGATTCTAATAAAAGGTACATATGGCCGCACAAACTTAACATACAACCTGTACCACCTACAGTTTAGAGTGTTTAAAAAAGTCAGTGGATGCATGAAAGTGTTAATGCATTGTAAGCGCTTTCCTAATGCCTAAAATGTTATGTAAAATTTGAGGATAAACGATTTTATTGACACATTCTTCCAATATGTCATTTCTGTAATCATCTGCACTTATGAATTAATTGTTGCTTGTATATAAAACTTTGATTTTCTTTATATTTATTATCAAATTGTTGTTCATGTGTATGTAAACAAAGCAAGCACTTGGCGAATAACACGAATTTTAAAGGAATAAATTTCAATTGGATGAAACATATTTTCTCACACAGCGTGGAGGGTGCAAAAAACCTGTTCAGCCGATAGGAAAAAATGTATTTTCTTAGAAACGTGCAATGACATTATCCTTCAATGATAAACATTTTCGTGAGCCTCATGGGTAACAATTCGGTTAATATATCCTGTTGACAATGGTTTTAATAGTAAGGTAATATAAAATAATAATTGCGATTAGACAAATATTCAGGCGCACTTGGAAAGTCATTTACGAATGCTGGTCACACAAACATTGCTAAACATTTGCTCATGCATTTATCATTATGCCTGCGGTACCTTTGTACGTGATCGATCTTAACCAGCCAGCCAGCCAGCCAGCCAACCAGCCAGTAGAGTAGATTAAACCAGTTTTTTTTCTTTTTTCCTTTATAAGTAATGGCAAGAAAGAAACCAGAATCACTTTTTTCACTACACGTACACGTACACGTACATACACATATTTATTATACTATGTACATATGTACGTACATATGTACACACCCATTAGATATGCGTTAGAAATACCGCAATAGCAGTAACCAAGAACCTTAAGCCCGAACATTCATTATGTATCGTTTTATCTCTCTCATATCGGGGTTATGTTGCAGTTTTAAACGAATTAATGCCGAAAAACTTGTTAAATTGACCTAAATCGATGGATTTATCACTTAAACAACATTTGCATAGGAATTCCAGTAAAGTGAGTCTTTTGGCAACTAAGCTTTGCTCTTAGTTAGCTGCTGAAAACGCCTTAAGCGTATGTATAACAGTAACCAGCCGTCAAATGTTGGCAGCTATCGAAACACACATATAACGAAACACATAAGTATGGTATTTAGAGATATTTTATAGAACAAAAACGTACGAAATTTTTATTTTAATGAAGTTTCAGCATTAAAACCTCTGCGGAATAGTAATCGAATCTGTAAACGAAAGCAACAAAAAAAAAAAAAAAAAACCAAAAAAACCGTTAATTTTTATGATTATTTTGAGAGAATTTTAAACAAAACATTTTGCTTAACTTAAAACACAGCCGAACACGCAAGGAAATCAATGGTACATAATAGTGCTTAAAATGAGCAATAATAGCAACAATAACAACAACAATTTGATGATAACAATACTACTAACTAAACAATAACACCATCCCATATGCATACATATATATGCACAGTTTAGGATTTTTATATATACGAGTCAATGAACTTTTATTCGCATACTCTCATACATATAAATATATATATATATATATATATCCGCACACACTTACGCACGTACGAAATAAATGAATGTAATGAAAAATCTATAATTGAATTACTTTACACTTTAACGCGCACACTTACTCACACCGACTGACTGTGTGTGCAGTGAGACAAAGTTTTCACAAAAAAAAAAAAAAAAAAGAAAACAAAAAATTTTTCACAAAAAAAAAAAAAAAAAAAAACTTTTTTTTTGAGGTCACCAATGGATGCGAAAGAAACAAAAATATTCTCAATCGCAATAAAACAATTGAAGAAACGTTTTCATTTTGCTAAAAATATATTCACCAACAAATGTTTGCAACAATGCAAATTTTAATTGTTGACTTTTCGATCTAGAGAAAATAAAAATGAAAAAAAAAAAAAAAAAAACGAAAAAGATAGAAAGAAAATAATCGAAGAAAAATTTATATTTAGGAAAAAAATGCTCTCATCTAACAATCGCCCTCAATTTTCTCAATCAGCTTATAAGCCGCTTATATTGTGGGCATACATGAGTCCATAGCGAACACTGCCTGACTGATTGATTTTTTTTCTTTCAATGAAAAATATCTCCAAACAATTGATGAGTTGGTTCGTTTAAGTTATATTCAGTCTTGCTTATCGGCATTGGATGGCTGGCACAGTCACCAAATCAGTAGCATCTGATCAAGCAGAGCGAGAAGCTTGTCGAATGTCAATATTTTCATAGTCAAATTTCGCAAACTATTTTCAACACGCACGTACTTTCGTTACGGATTACGGCATTATCTGCGTAGCATATCTATTTCAGCGATTTTACGACTACATTTTCTATATTCAAACAAGTGACAGCATTTTAGTCAGGCAAGGTCAACCGTTATATACCTTACTCCACTTCGCTCAACTAAACTTTTCCTTTTTTTTTTAGATATAAATCTTTCACTATAACTCGTTTCTATGTGAGAGTATATTTTTTTTTTTTTGCGAAACGGACCCGAATCATGAACTGATCCGATTCAATTTTGGCAAAATTAATTTTCTTATCAAGGATTTTATTAGTCTTCGTCATAAAATGCTTTTTTTGTCTTCCTTCTCTTGACTTGTCATTGCGGTCAAAACGAGTGCACCTACCAAGCCCATGTTAGGGAGAGTTAGTTGTTATGTTTAACCGATTATCCTCAGAAAATAATACAAATTTGATATGTTTGTCATATTAAGGCCTGCTTTTCGTTGGAATGGTTAGATGAAAGGGGGTTGACAAAATTTGCTCATCCGATTAAAACTTTTCACATCAATTTAAAATACCGATTGAAATTTGCAACTTTTTTTCATATAAGGACAAGACACCTTAGAGAGGCGGGATCGCAAGAGTGGTCCGATCAAACGCATTCTCAATATGATTCGTGTGTGCACCAAAACGCGTCAAGTGGGCTATATCGCGACCTGTATATTGAAAGCAAAGTTACATGGACAGACATTAGACGGACGGACAAACTTAAATCGATTTAGAAAAGGATTTTAAATTGTTCGACATAATAAGACGTGATGACCATCGCAATCTCGTTCGTCCTCTTACACACCTATGCACGAACTTAATATGCCTTATACCATGTTATAAATATAATAGAAGAGCAAAGCTAACTGTGGCATAGGGTATATTACATTTGTGGAAATGTATGTAACACCTAGAAAAACTTCACTCACTGGAGACTCGTTCAATATGACGATCGATCCAGAATCTTTTTCTGTTTCGGCTTAAGTATGTCTCCTCAGCTGTCTGTCTGAGATGAGTCCATGCATTTTAATATTCGACTGAAAGCTCGCAATTCTCATCGCTAAAAAATAGTAATTCGGAATACCAAAAGAAAGTGGGAACTTTGAATGGGATGTGAGCGTTTTTTAAATCCGCTAATCCCCGCTCCCCCCCCACTTATACATCGTATTAAAAAACAAAAGCCTTTATATGACGATACGGTATAATGTGCAGTATTTTGTGGTGAAAGTTGGGGTCTGAAATAGCGTTTGGACTATATAGTCACATATATCTTAAATCTCCTTCGATCACAGGATGCTCTTGGAAAGTAAGTCAATACGACAGTATTTTCGATATTTTGCAAGGAAAATAGTCGAGGAATTGTATTGTAGGCAAAGTGTAATTGTCGGCCTTATCCGGCTATAAAGTTTTAATTTCTTTTGTCTTTAAAATTCTACTCATCTCCTCTCACGATTGCCAAACGGTTAAGACAACTGTGATAATAACAATAAAATTTCAAACAATTTCATTAGTGACTTATAACAAATGCCGATGTGAAATTTTATTCAAATCATCTACAGGCATAGCGTAACAACAATCCCGATGAATTTACCAGGTATGAGAATGAAGGATAAGCAGTACTTTTTTTCTTTAATGGAACAAAGCACTGATTTGAAGAGAAAGTTAAAAAAAAATAGACAATTTTTCATGCAAAATGTTCTTCGTCGCTAGCTGTGCTTTTTTGTTTTTTTTTTTTTTAGCAGAAGATGACGAAATTCATGACAAAAGGACAACTGACCTTTTGTTTAGACTGTCCATTCAAATCATAAATTTTTTGACTTAAGGTATGGTATGTGCTTAATAGATGCTTCAGGTCTTCTAGAATCGAATGTAGGAAACAATTCATTACCGGAAAAAAATGTTCTCCTTGAAAATTTAAAGCTATCTTTGAAGCGCTGCAGCAAGGGAATGAATTGCAGTTTGGGAAGTTGCAGGGTGATGTCTTGCCTTATGATTTCCACTTCTTCTAATACACGAACGGATGTCTTCCGATATTCAGAACATGTTAGTATGGCTTGTTCAAGCCTTCAACCTTCAAGTTGACATGAGGTTGAGAGCGATTCCGGAGTTTTCATTGCTTCAGTCAAGAAATTAAAATTTTGAGGCTAAGTTTTTGGAACTTTTTATGGGTTCGGCTATAAAATTGTATATTTTCTCGTCATTTTTTCCAACATATGAAGTGTAAGACGTGCGAGTCTCTCTTTGAGTGATGCAGCAAAGGACGCACTTGCGAGCAAAAAATCGTCAAGCAAAGGGAACGAAAGGGAATAGCTGAGCTTGCAAGGACAGTTTTATGCTTGGAGAAGAAAACATAAAAAAAATTTTTTGCAAAAGCAAAACTTGTCTACCACGTATTCTAAATTTTTAAACGCGACTTTTCAAAACGGCATGAAGCATAACTCGAACAGTTTTCATTTTTTTCATTACAATTTTGTTGCATTCCATGCGTTCCAAATTTCAATTTACACACTTTGCGAAGCTTTTGAGCCTACTTTCTGTGCCTTATAAAGGTAGTGAAAAAAAGGTTAAATTTTGACACATTATAACATAGTAGGATAGGCATAGTCAATGTTTTCCATTCCTGGTATGGGTTTAAGTTCTTGCAGATTTATCTCCTGTAGTTTATGAGTAATGATCAAAACACCAATTTTGTGTTCGCTTCTGAAAAGCAGAAGTGTTCTCACCTTACGTAGTACTGCAGGCGTGTGCTTCGACCGATTTGGTTCATTTTCAATGCCAATATGCCGGCAGAAACTTCCAAAAGGAGGACAGACGGACGTGCTTAAATCGATTCAGAGGTTGATGCTGGTCAACGACGCTGGGATATCGCAAACTTCCTTCTGGGTGTTGCACACTTCTTGACAAAATGAATATAATCCTCATCCTGCGTTGATGGATATGAAAATCTCCATTACTAGTGCAACTAAAGGCTCGTCGTATCAGTGTAAAATTCTGAAGTGAACTCAGTTACTTGCAAATGTTTATTAATTCCTTGTATTATTACTATTATCATTAATACTTTAGCCAGAGAATATATTCAAAGACTAAAGTCTTAAAGTACCAGCACCTAAGGCTATCCGCTTCGTTGAAAAGTCTACCGCACTTGAAGTTTGAACCATAATCTTTTGTAAATGAATTCATAATGAACGAAAGGGAACATTAAAGTCCTAATGGAAACCATGAAAGGTTTCATTGCATGTACATGAAAATAAATAAAAAAAAAAAAAATAAAAAAAATAAATCAAGATTTCCATGCATAAAACATAAGTGAAGCGATAGACAAACGGTTGAAGCGATCTGCTCTCGCTGCTAGGTATTGTTTCGTTTAACCTTAGAGCTTATAAATGAACGAAGTAAACTAAAAAATACACTTAAAAAGGAGGCAGTGAGAAACCAGAAATTCTTATAAAGGAATTAATCGCGAAAGTTTTGTATTGAGTGGAAGAGAACTCACAAAAAAAAAAAAAAAAAAAAATTAGAAACGAGTTTGTGACAAACAACTTGAACATACCACGGTCGGCAATAAAGAAAACATTTGCTACCAATCGTAAAATACAAACTTGAAAGTAAAAAAACAAATGATAATAATAATAAAAAAAAAAAAAAGAAGAACATTAGCAAAGCACGGGCAAAACACGTGACGGACCGAGCATTATCTGAAACGAAAAGCACAAGTGGTTTATGTCGTGAAATAAATTTTAAGTTGCTTCACCGACGTCCGACATCCGCAATTTCTCTCATTTACCCAAAAGCGAGAAGATTTCATTTTCAAATTCCTATCATCGCTTACCATTGTTTTTATTATTATTATTATTATTATTTTTTTTTTTTTGCAAATTCCAATTCAAAGATTTTTATATGCAGACGAACAAGTTGTATACTGGGTCCGAAACACTTCATGGCACCACGATGGTCATGTACCTTCTGTCCATCCATCCATCATTTATCATCATTACATTGCTGCGATTCTTTTCAATCACTAGCCAACTATACGGCAATATCTTGTATCAGAACATTTCCATGTACGGTTTCTGTGCCCCACTTTTTCTTATTTAAATGAAAAAGAACAAGAAAAAGAACGCAAAAATAGAACTGAATATCAAATGTATAATGAATAAAATAAAAAAAAACTATAACATATTCTTTCCACTTTCAATATTATTTTAATGACTGCATTGTTGTGCATGCATGTGCAGCTGCAATATTATTCTCTAATATAATTTTTATGCTCACTTATATTGTTTGGATAAATTATGGATCATTTTCTGGAGCATTGTCCCAGTAAGAGTTTGAGGCGAAAAAAGAAAATATAGAATTCTGTTATTTTGTTTAGGTGAAATTTGAACTCTACTCTATACTTGCATGGCCAGCCGCCGTTATACTCAGCCAGTCAGCCAGTCAGCCAGTCAGCTGGCTAGATAGCCTAGCCTAACCTGCTTGATCTCTAATCATTATAATAAAGTTGCACATGTTTATAAATATTATGGAAAAATCTACGATTGACTTACTTGATCACGATGGACGAGGAAATGTTTGTGAAAAGCAAAACGTAATTGTCTTCGATTATTTTACCCCAACCAATTGCCAATAATAGTAAACACTACGATCGGTATCAATAAAATTGGGGTAAATGCATGCATATATGTATAATGTGTGCACATATCTATGTATGTGTATGTATGTGCTTGCTTGCTTGCTTGCTTGCTTATGCTTCTATGAAGTGTATAATCATTTTAAACTATATTCCGATCATCTAGCATTTGGATGTTCATACGAAAGCCTGAGACAATGATCGTATCCATTCAACAACAAATAGCGATCTTATGCTTCACATAATGATAAAATTGTTGATGATTTGTTTTTCTACTACGATGGGTTGGACGAACGTGATTTTTCAATTGCATGAGTTTAATGTATAACAATAACAAACCGGAGTTTGTTCAAGTCTTGCTAAAACTTCTGTGAATCTCTAGATAATTAGATAATGCTGTTACTAAGGGAGACGCTATCCCTTCCCCTTTTAGGCCACCCCTTTGAGACAATACTTCTGACATTTCTGTCTTGAGGTTTAAGAAAAAAAAAAAAAAAAAAAAAAAAAAAAAAGTACACACAAAGATTACAAAACACAAACAAAGAAACCAAGAAACCAAGAAACCAATGCCACGTTATGCTGCTTATAATGAAGAATATCATCTAAGCTCGCTAACCCAACTACCGTTCAGCCTGAGTGATTTTCATTAAAGGAGTTGATTGTCGACTCTCTAATGTTTCCCAAGTCGGGCTAGCAAATGCTGGTCGATTCCCAAGTTTTTGTTTTTTTCTTTTTCTTCTCTCTTTTCTTTCTCTTCTTCATGTCCCTTTTAATACACCAACAACACAATTGCAGCTGATTTATTTGGTAGTCACAGAAGACTTGATTTCATGCAATCGCCCGCCAACAACGGATTATGAAGAAATTTTTAATATTCCAAAGCTTATAAATTATAAGTCGTTTCAGTAATTTCTCATTTTTAATTATGTAATTAAAACAAATAAAAAAAAAAAAAAAAAAAAAAACCAAGAAGAAAAAGAAACTTTGATAAACCTGTTAACGGACAGACCGTAAAATAAATTTGTTGTCGTAAACACTAAGAAACTAACCCAAAAAAATTACTAAGAAAATCGTAATAAGTGTTTGGAAGCAAATCTTCTTAATAGTCACCGTCACCGTCACCGTCACCATCGAAGATAAAATTCGTTTTAATCGATTGTATAGAATGCCGTCCAAAAACGATTAATGTTCGATTTCAGATCGAGATATATTTTGTACACTACGCTACACTTGCTTCACAAAATCATTTTTCTTTTTTTGTGTCCATTAAATACGAGGTCATCGATGCTGCGGTTCCGAAAGTAAATGTAAATAAACCACACTTCTAGATCGAGATCTGGATCAATTATTTGGACCTTGCTATTATTTAAAGCATAAATGTTGGGTTAAGTGACTGCGTAAATAGTGGGAGGAAAACCCACTTGTTGTTGCCGTTCCTTACCTGAACAGTGTGTTCATTCGTTCACCTGCACTTTAGTGCCTCCTATTAATGACTAACGGAATGGCTGGAAACGTGCATTCTTCCCATTGCCATTCTGACTTCCACTTTATGACTTCCACAATGACTAGTCTACGAGGGTTATGTTTAATGCGCTCGGGATGAAATTCATTTTTGGTTGGATAACATTTTTTTTTGTTTGTTGTAAATGATTTGTCACTCAGGGAATGTCTGCTACATGCGTAGGCACGGTAGCGATCAGGAAGAGTTACAGGTAGAGAAGGATGGAAGAAGGGAATAGTATTCGCGTATGTTTGGTTTAAAGGTGAAAACATGAGGCAAGGTGAAAACGGCCCCTCCTGATAGTTTGCTGCAATGGCAAGCAGATTCCAGCAATGTTTTATGTGAGAACCTGCCCTGTGTGGTCTAACCTGCAAGCGCCCGATAGCACACGACTTAATTTGATAAGCGATAACTGACGCCTCCCAAGGAGTAGTACAATCCTCATTCAAATGGGCGCCACTACTTCTGAAGTACCAAAATAAAACAGGGGTCTGAGCCTATTTTCGCTTTTCGCTAGGCATCGGGGCCTATCTACCTTCTCTTTGTTTGCTCCCCACGATAATCATAGTCGCCACGATGCTCCCCAAAGGACCGTACCAGCCGGTCAGAAAAGAAGGTATTCGTCCCGTTAATCTGCTAGGAAGTGCATCGTCATGCCAGGATCAATCCTGCTTTGAAGAAACTGAGCTCCGTGGACATCCCGAAAGGACGTCCAATATACTGCCCTTCCTCGAGAACACAATGCTCCAAAGAACATCATCACACAGCACACATCCAACTGTGGCCCAGCCCAACTGCCATCATAAGATGAGCAGGGTTGATGACTTCCTTAGTATAGAACCGAATGGAAGAAGAAAATTTGCTCCTTCCAATACTCATCTTAGATTTGCAAGAGAAAAAGCCGTTGCGAGGTTATGGCTACTAAACCTTAAATGTTTCTTTGGCGAGTAGCTAAGCAGCTCTCATAAATAACAACCTTAAAGCAAATAGGTACCGTTTATAGGGAACACCACGCAAAGGTGACGGTGTCGACACGTCTATGACCCTCCGAAGATTCACCTAGTTTCACTCCCCTCCAAAGGCGACCAAGTGAGTAAAGAATGACGAGTCGCCGAAGTATATCATGTGATACCTAAGATGAGTGGGTGGGAGCGCTGAGAAAGCTTGTAATCCTGTTAACCGACTTAATTGGTGGAAAAATCTCTTTTATTTCTCTGAAACACCTGCTGTGGATGTACCTGTACGTAGCCATTACACAGCCCACGTTACGGCAATGCTCGAAGATATCAGCAGTCTTGAACCCGTTTTTGTCGTCCCTAAGCATCTAAGCCCCTCGCTGTGCGCGTTCGAGCGTCTTCAAGCAAAATTGGGAGACTTGCGCCACCCCTCGTGCGAGTTATAATCTACTTTAGTTTAGTGAATAAGCAAATTAATGGCATTTCAAATAAAGAAAAACAAAAATTCTGATTTGAAAGCGCTGTACACCCACAAAAATTAACAGTTTCTCAAGGTCGATGGCTATGCAGGAACTATTTCCACATTTATTGTTTTTAGACTTGATGGTCAAAGAAGAGATCTACAAAAACATTGTTATTTGTCTTTTTTGGCATAAGTACCGCATAAGTTCGCTTTGCCTGAAATTTTTCGTGACTCAATCAATTTATTGAAAAGAAAAGTTGAACGACCAATGAGAACCCGACACAAAAATTATCCCATGTAGTCCCATCGAGGATGTATTATGCTCCATAATTGCAAAGTGACTTTATAAAAGACAGCTGGACATCCTGAAGATATTAAATTGCAATTTGTTCACCAATTTGCATTAAAACTTCCGACATGAAAAAGTTGTTTTCCAAATTGGTACCGCTTTCATTCGCCCTTATATTTTGTACAATTGAAGTTCGAATTGGCAACCCAATCGAAGCGTTTCCCCCTGGCTTCCCGCGACTATATTCTCTTTGCAGATTTTGAAAGAATGCTTCAGCACTTTGACACAATTTTGATTTAGACGACGAGGTCGTAACATATGAAGCATATGAAGTTGTTTTTAAGAAAGGGAACGCAATCATGGCGAAGCGTTGGATTGATTATGTCATGTCAGCGCTGGATTATATTGTAAAATCGAATTTTTACTCAAAAGCGCATGTATTTATATGCTTACACTATTTTTCACCGCAGGAGAGTAACGCTTTGAAGACGATGTAAGTCTAAGATGTCTTTCAACATCTATCGATGAACATCACATCAAGAATGCCAAGGATTTATTCTTCAAATATGAGCGAGACCGCGTTCTTCTTAAGTCGATACAATCGTTATGAAGAGATCATCTCGATCTAAAACACGTTTCACAAGAACTTATACTTGCTTATACTGCATTGGTTCTGCCAAATACTTTCATAAGAAATTCATTTCCAATTGTACGGTAATCGCTCCCCATCCGCTTGATTTTGCTGAAAACCCAAAGAACTGCTCCGTTGACATCGTTTTAACTCGTGTGGAAAGTTTAAACTAAAATCGAAAGTATGCGTCCTTAGATGGCGCTTAGTAAGCGAGTTTGTCCCATTAAGACCCATTGGCCCGAAACTCGATGCAAATGCCCATGAGCTAAGCTTTTGCGAAACTAGGAGAACAAAAAAAGAAAAAAGAACGCAATCGTTAGGATAAATACGCAAACTTGAAATGGAAAAGTCTAACTGACTGCGTCTTGGACGCAAAAAACTTAAGATTTGTAAAACCATTTCATCTACTAAAACCTGCCACGGTTTTGCAACGAATTGTAAATGCAAGGGGTTCACGGAAAAGATGCATCTTATTATAAAAAAAGCCTGAGGCGTAACTTTCTACAATAGTAGGAAGTCATCTGAGTCGCTTTTCAATTTCGGAATAAATCCTGCTTAAGTTTCTCTGCTCTCAGGTTGCATCCTTCAGAGCTTGCAATAGTTAGTTGAAATGATTGCTTTGTCTGATGTCCGCACCGTACTGTGCACAGCCATCAAATAAGAGATGGGGGACGAGTATGAGCAAAGCATCAAAGTTTCCAAATGAACACTACTTTCTGTAATAGAAACGTAATGAAAGTCTCCTCAGAGATTAAACGCTTACTTAAAAATATTATCCAGTTTTAACACTTTTTAAATTCCACTTTAATGTTTTGCCCAAAACTTGCACGCAGCACACGCGCCTACAACCGTTCGTTTATTTTACATTTCTGCTGATTTTGTTTTTATTCAAATCTCTAGACGTTTTTGGCTTTTTCCAAATACTGAGTCCCGCTTCAATGCATACCTTAGCATGCAGTCAGTTTTTTGCCTCTTGTCTGCATAATTTTTATTTAATTTTTTTTTTTGTTTCGTTGTGTAACATTATTATTACTATTTTTCTTCGTTTCCTTTCTCCTCCTTTTCTTTAAAATTTATTTTACAACAGAGTCTTCTCTAATGGTCGGTACATCATCATAAATGCTATGGTTTTTCATCATCGCTATCATCACCGTTTTACAGTTAAAACGTGTTAACATTTCTTTCTTTCTTTAATGCAATGAGAAGCAAAGGCATGCAGGATAAGAAAAGTGTCCCTTGACATTTAAATATCTTAAAAGAAATTCTACACCTTTTCCGTCGTTCTTTTCCATCAAAGTCTGTCTGTTGACCTTTCACTTGAGAAAGGTGTGAGAAATTTGAAATCTTTTCTCCCACTTCTTTTTTCTCTTTTCATTACATTTTTGTTTTTTTCTCTTAAGTAGCAATAAAATTTAAATATTTGCCTCCAGGGAAGACTTCCTTGACTTCTACAATACTTTTATTTTTCTTATTGCTGTTGCTTTTGTTGCTTTTCAGCATAAAAAATCATCATAATGAAATTGATGAATAATTCATTTCCGACTTGAAGTAAGAAATCTAACATAAATGAAATTTATGGTAAAACAATTGCGGCGAATAACATGTTTGAGTGAATCTGTGGATGATAAGTATTTCCTCTAGAAAAACTCTTAAAAGTTCCTTTGTTCTCCCTTTTTATTTTTTCCTAAATTTATGTACCTCCCTACGTCCGTATCAAGTCTAAGGGTGCATTACGATTGCTTTTTCGATAGTTAGCAGTATCGGTCCATCCGTCCATACGCTTGCCACCTGTTTTCACTGCGTCCAAGGTCGCGGAAATACTTAAATGATACCAACGAAGCTTGACCACGCCTACAATAAGTACATATAAAACAAAAAGTGCAACTTATTTTTCTATATCGCACTACACGCCGGAATAATGTGAAAACCGGGTTTTTGCCGGTGCGGAAATGCACCAAAACTGAACGACAACTTGAGCATTTGTAGGGAACGTTATGTGACCAGAGTCTTTTCAGATACACGTGGTATTGTTTTTAAATATCACTAATAAGATAAAATTTAAACGACGACGCCTTTTATCATAAGAAAGCATTACTTCTTTCATCAGACATTCAACAAGTAAAACTGCGTTAATTTGAATATAGATTGCGTCCGCAATCCCTGTATTCCCCGGATTTGGTTCCGGCGAAGAATATCTATTTGAAAATCTCAAAGAAGGACAGCAAAAAAGAGATAATCCATTGGGGTCAATGTGTCGAGCTTAGACGGGTCTTTTGTTATACAAGAAAGTTCTCTTGTTTTACTATATGCCTTATGAACACTTCTTAGGAGAGCGAAATAGGATTGTTTAACATTATTTTCCTACACAGATTGCGAACCTGCGAGCCTTTTTAGGCTTTTTGATTTAGCTATTAACTCCTGCATATGCGCTGGCTGTCTGTCTACCTTACGTTTCCAACTACAACATCATACTCTCTTATTGTCGCCATAATTGATTCCAATATTTGAAAATGCGAGCGACTGGCCCATACACACTATTTGGGTGTAATGACCCCATTCTCGCATAATCCACACCATTTAAATCATCTGCATCGAGCCTATCTTAGAGCAGAATTCGCATATATGGCCGGGAGCTTTCATATTTTACCTAAGACTCTCTCCATATAAAAGAGATGAACACTCTCAACGTTTTTACTTTCTTGTCCTAAACTTGGCCGGATAACATGTCACTGTGACTTCTTCGTCGTTCTTTACTCACATTGCCCGCCTTTGGGAGCATTCTGCCTGGAGCAGTCTTCCTTGCCTTTCCTGACATTTTCACTTTCAAGTCGAATGTGCACACTGCTCTTTACTCCCTCCTTTACCTCCTAGAATCCTTATCGACCACCACCATACCTATATACCTAGCAAGCAAAAAGAAAAGAAAAAACGCCAATAGCTGTTAATGGCTTAAAGACTTCATTTGACCGATTGATTATTTGATTCGGAACTTGTCTTCGGTACGGCATGGTCGCCAAGCACAGCCCAAAGCTCTTGTGCGTACGCAACGTATTTCTAATTGAATTCTCTTTCCATCTTTGACATATAATTGACGCACACATGTACACAAATATTGAAGAATGCTTTTTATATATGTTGCTGCAAGCTGATAAAATTACGGTAAGGAATTGTGCATAGATGCAATAATTTGAAAACTTCCTAAAGAGTAATGTGTGCTTAAGTCAATTAAATCTGGCAGAATATTGAAAGAAGAAAGGACTATAAAAACACTTAATGAATGTTGATAAAGGACGTGAAAAGCATTATAGTAAATCTATCGAAGATCGAAGCGAGCTTCCAAGTTCGAGGGCAAAATCAAGCAACTCTCTAAGCCAAGTGCAAAATATCTTTGCGGAGTGAAAGCATCTTGGAAAACAACTGGGAGCCAGCAGTACAGAGTACACCACAAGGCTAAACAAGCATGAAAAAAACTTTGAATTTTTGCGCCCTTTTTTTGGTAATCAAAATATTCAAAAGCCAACTGTTAACTGCCGGTTAAGTTTGCTTGGATTGTGAGCCTTCTTGAAATCATCATTTTCTCAAGCTCAAGAGTGTTGAAATATTTTACCGCACAACCTAACGCATAGGAATTTTGCCTTAACTCACTTTTCAAACAATTAAAAATATGTTATACAACTAAACTTAAAACCAAAAAAAAAAAAAAAAAAAAAAAAAAATTATAATAAATATAATAAATAAATTTAAAGTTCAACGTGCTATTCCCGTATATTCTTTCTCCATCTTTGTCGCTCTCTCATCGCTTCTTCTTCTCTGCTTGTCTTTTTGTCTCTTTCGGAACATATGCCAAAAATTATTTCGAACTCATTGTTAGCAAAATTTTATTAGAACGACGACGTCTAGCTTCTCCTTTCGATTCCTGCTCTTGCGTGCCTGACTGCTGGCCTAAGCATTTAAACATATTGTAACTGTAGAGCATAACTTTATCTTTCACGTCATTAAATTCATAAATATCATGCCGTAACGCAGTGGCATGTCACAAAAGTTAAGTGCAACTTGTACTGAAGACAATCTAAGAGAATAACTCTGAAGAAAGAAAAGTTTTTCATACTATTTTCTTCTTCTTCTTCTTCTTCTTGTTACTTTGTTTGAAAGAAAAAAAAAACTTGAAATTATTTAAAAAAAATTTTTTTTTTTTTTTATAAAATGCATTGAAACACGAGAGACGGTCACTGCCATAGGGTTTAGTAATAAGTAGTAAAAAAGGAAGATATTAAGAAAAAATCAAACAAAAACAAAATGTTATAATAACGAGAACAAGACAAAGAAATTACATTAAATTTGCAGCGAGACAAAAGGCAAATGAATGACAATACAACAACAACAACAATAAGAACAATAAGAACAATAAGAACAACACCAACAACGCCAGCAATGACAAACGGAAAGAGAAGCTACAAGGAAATAAAATCACATTACATTGGCTAGCTATCCTTACCCCACAACACCACATTACAATCACAGCTACGGCCAAATAAAGGACAACAATATTATTAAAATCTTGTGCCATTGTTTTATCGACACACACACACACACACACACTCTCCCTTCTCACTTCTTTCGCCCTTTCGTGCTGTTCACTTGAATATAATTTCTTAGTTAAACAAAGCAATTACGAGTTATTCCCTTTGCTTTTATGGCAGGCAACTTTTCAACATCCTTATAAAATGCGAAAGTAAACAATTCATTAATGATGTCTCTCTTTACTTAATCTTTCGTTTCAGGTTTCATCTGATCTTGATTCAAAACATCATCGCGCTTTGCTCGTCGAGATAATAAATATTCGTTTGGGCCTTTTTTTTTAACTGAAAAGTCTTTTTTCTTCTCTCTCTCTCTCTCTCTCTCTCTGTAATTACTACCCGCCTGCTCATAAAATCGCCGGATATAATGGCTCGTACTAAAATCATTTTGAAAATATTATTCTCGCTATGCGTGTGGTCTTTCGTTATTATCGGTCTCTTTAAGATGCACGGCTCGAATATCGTGCCTCAGGAATATGCTTCGGTGCCATTAAGCGGTCGTATACTGCTACAGAAGGATATGCTGCGCTTTATGGAGACTCCTTCAACAACAACGGATCGTTTCGATCCCTCCGAAATCTTGGTCGACAATCGAACGGGTAAGTGAAACTTTTCATTTTTAATTTTTTCTTTTTTTCTTCGTTTTCCTTCACCACCACTTACAACACTGACCCGCAATAGTAGCAGTGGGGACAAGAATCGCGACTATCGAATCAATGTTTACGGTTTCCAACGTCAAGGTGGCAGATCCTATTTAAAGATTTATGTCCTACACCGAGTAAGGCTCGGCTACATCCATTAAGCTGGTATTTCTTCATCTTTCTGATCATGATCGTGTCGCACGGATATGGGAAATTCTCTAATCGATTAGTGATTTTTAAAAAAGAAAACAAATGTTAAGTTTGTATGTGTGTATGTTGCAGTCAGAAAAATTTGTAATAGATTCTCAACTGTTTATTATACCAGTTAGGCATGTCTATCCGTCTGCCTGTCTAATATCTGTCCATGTATTCCTGTATTCAATCTAGAAATATTTCGATAAAATTTAATTCATTGTCTAGTTTTTACTCAAGTGCAAACGCTCTCACGGACTCAATCGTAGCTCCCAATAAAAAGTGGTCAAAGTTCGTATTTTGGCATAGCAAATAAATGTAGAAAATTTAGATGACATGGAAACTTTTCTTGAACGCTCTCACATGTAAACATTCTTACAAAATATTAGATTTTATATACCACTCAGTGAATCAGTAATCAGGTTGGACAAGATAGATCTACTTTTCGGACCACCTCTCAAGCTTTCATATTATAATAAAGCAATATTTTTGTTAGTTTATTACGAAAATAAGTGAAGTGACGAAGTGTTGCAGAACACTTACAGGTCGACTATTCAAACTGATTTAATGTAAGGCGAATATTTTTCATTTGAATCTCTCCGTCGCTGTAGAAAATTTATGAAGAGGAAAACTAACAAGTTAAGGAATTCTTGATGCCATTTTACTCTACAGTTTTTATCCAGACAGTGTTGCATTTCGTCAGTTGTGTCAGAAGTTATGTTAATGAGAAAATGCGTGAAATTTTTAAAAAAATTCCATATGTCGTGCAAATCGATTACGAAAAAGATAAAAAGCGCTGCGTAAATTTGCAATGTTTACGATCAAAAGGCTTTTCTCGCTTTCGTGGAAATGCCGATCGATGAAGCTTACTAAGGAATTAAAAACCACCCACAAAATATTTACTAAACCATTTTTGTAAGGTTGGATACGCTAGGAAATGCAGTACATGTGTACCGTATAAGAGGTCGATGAAAAATTTGATTGGCCGGATGTCTATCAGCGAGTTGCGTATGGTTATATCTATGCTTGGATTAGGAAGCACTTCAAAAAACCGTCAAGCATTGATCAACAGAAAAAAGGATTTGTCGTCAATCAGCCGAAAATCACTTACATTTTTTATCAGTCGACAAAACCTTACCTAGGAAATGATAATGCGTGCGTAGTGTAGCTCAGACTTTATCCCGCCGACTTTATCATTGTCGACATTAGAAACTGAGTGAAGGTTGGGAGAACAGGCGAACTTAGAGAGTGATTCTGAATCGTTCAGTATAGTGAAAGTGAGTCCATCTCAAGTCCTTCTGGATATTGCATACGTTCGCACAAAGTTCATAAAAAAAAAAAAAACATTTAATCTATATGCCAGCACTTAGAGGACTATACCGGAGATTTTTAAAAATATCGAGTTTTGTGCGAAGCTCCATCTTCGATTTGAAAAAAAAAAAAAAAAAAAAAAAGATAAGAAAATTTTTTTGAAAAATTTTCAATTCCTTAACGAATTTTCATAATCATCGATGCATTTTGTAATTATAATAATAAACTCCTTGTACTCTTGACTTGGAAATTGAAAACTAAATTGACTCTCACATCTTTTATCATTTAAAACTTTTACGATCAGCTTCAGTTCAGTTAAATTAAGGCAAGAATTACAGAACAAAATATGAAAAAAATTTTAGTTTATTTAAAATCTATTACAACTATTATTTATTTGTTTTATTAATTTATTTATTTTTTTTTTTTGTTTCATTTAATCTATGTAACCGTTAATTATCCTTTTTGTTCTATCCTCTCTTTTTTTGTTTTTTTTTTTTTATTTTGTTTTTTTGCTCTATTAGCTATGGATGACGAGCAATTGGTACGTGACGTTGAATCGCGTATACCTTCATTACCAATCGCTTACTGGAGTAAGAATAAGAATTTTCTGCAACAAAAATCTTCCAATTGTGCCAAGTATCCGTCAATATTTGAACTGGAGTTCAATAACATCTACTGGCAAACGATGCGCACTACTAACGGGACTTTTCAATTGTTCGGCGCCTACTATGATGTACGCAAGAATTCTTTACTCGGACCGACAGTACGCATACTCGGCATGATTGATCGCATAGAGCCGAAAGTGAAGACGTTCTGTCAGTTTTGGTTCGACGGCCAGAAGGAGCCGTTTATTGTCAAAACCTATGAATACAAATACATTTGGTACAATAAATGGGGCAATTACAAGCAGGGTATCTATCAACCGTATTTGATAGCTTGTCAGATACCCAAACCATTTCATGGTGTGGTGCCCAGCTCAGTATCTATGGTCGAGAAGCAATGCGATACCGCCACCAATAATTTGCGTGTGATATATAATCGTCCGCCGGATGATCACAAGAAAGGTTTTGCGGTGTGCGTGAAAGGCTTAGATTTTCTGTACGACGATCTATCCGTTCGATTTATCGAGTGGATAGAAATGTTGAATATTTTGGGTGCCGACAAGATCTACTTCTACAATCTGCAAGTACATCCCAATATAAGTAAGGTTTTGCAGCATTATGAGCAAGAGGGTAAAGTTCACGTTAGCCCGTTAACTTTACCTGGCGGTCAACCGAACGTACCCGGCTTTCAGCATCTCTATTTAACCAAGAAGACCAATCACAAGCGACAAAACGAAGTAATACCGTATAATGATTGCCTTTACAAGAATTTGTATTTATACGATTACATAGCTCTGCTGGATGTAGACGAAGTAATTATGCCGAAAGGTAACTTTGTCCTGTGGTCTGAATTGATGGGCAAAGTAATACCGGAATCGCTTAAGTTCCGACCTGAAGGCTATCACAGTTACAATTTCCGTAATGTTTACTTTCTGGATGATCAGCAGCACGAGCATGGCTGGCACAAAGGTATACCCAAGTATATGCATATGCTGCAGCATGTACATCGAGCCAAAAACTACACTAAGCCTAATCAGTATGTAAAATGTTTCCATAATCCCGAAAGGGTATTGACGTTACACAATCATTTCCCGTTGGCGTGCTTGGGCGGAGTTTGCAAATCGTATCCCGTTGATACGGAAGATGCTCACCTGCAGCATTATCGAGCTGACTGTGTGAATACGTTGAAAAAATCATGTGAAGAATATCGCGAGCACTCGGTAGAGGATAAAACTATATGGAAATATAAAGATGAACTAGTACGACGCACCCTAAAGACTCTTGAGACTTTAGGTTTCTTTAGACGTAATTCGGGAAACTCATTTGGTAGCGGCTATGGTTCAACAACACACTCGACAGAACGGTGATTTCCTACATTGTGGTGGTCGGAGACACCATCCTGGTTGGGCATTGTTAATAGTTTAGCAAATAGGGGTCTAGAGGGTTTAACCGGTCGTAGCAACATTCAAAATAGTTGGGGCAGCAGTAGTAGTAGCAGTAGTAGTAGCAGTAGTAGCAGCAGCAGCAGTAGTAGTAGTAGTAGTAGCATTAGCAGTAGCATCAGTAGTAGTGATCGAGTTATTTTATACCTAAATACTGGTAGCAAAGAAACCATTGACTCTGTCGATAATTATAACAAGGAGGCAACAACACAGAGTCCTGAGATTACCCAAGAGACTACCGCCAATAGTTTTAAGCGACGATAGTATTTTATTTAAATTGCTGTTTTTCCGCTTCTTTTTTTTTTCTAGTACAGAATTTAAGTGAAAAACAAGGTTCAAAACCTAAGTAAAAATAATCGTGATTTTTCTTCTATGTACATATTTGAATAACGAAAAAAAAAGAAAAAAGGACGTGAACTAGGTAATAAAAATTATTGAAGTAAATTGCGAAAATTCGAGGTTGAAAAAAAAGAAAAAACTTAGGTTAAATTTTAAAAATTTGATTTAAAAAAAAAAAAACTCAATCCATTTATTTTTTTTGTATAAAAGTTTATTTATATGTATTTATTTTAATATTTATACTTTCTCTTCTCTATATAAATTGTTAAATATTAAGTTTTATAAAGTGAATAAGTTATCATCGATTGATTTGATTATTTTTGATATTTTTTTGAGAAATGTGTAAAAAAATTTTGGATTTTTTTATTTTTATTTATTTATTTATTTTTTTTTTTAAAGGAAATAAAAACTGCATCACTTGGAAAATTGATTACTTAAAAAATAAAAAAAAAAATAATAACAAACACCAAGCCCTTACTTCTATAACTTTAAAAACCTTAGGTAACCTTCGACTCCGAATATTACTCAACGTTTTCGAAAATTGCTCAAATTCACATTAAATCAGAAGAGAGTCACTTTACCGCATTTCACACAATTTAAAACTTGCTAATGCACTCGCTTTTCTTTGCTTATTAAAAGTTGCTAGGAAAGTGAGGTGCAGGGCGTTCTTCCAGTTTAACGTTAATTTTCAACTCTGTCTGCTTGTCAACAGAGGTTTGTTGGCTCTTCTTCTTAAAGGTTATTTCATGAAGCTTTTCTCAATTTTTTACACTGTCTATAATATACTTAAAGAATATCTGATTAAATGCGATATCGTCGTCAGTGTCCATGTTTGCATTCGAATTCCTACATATTTTCGAAGTCCCTTTAAAACAATGCTTAACAGGGGCATGCTTATCACCTTATGTGTGCTTATTTTTGTTTGGAAAATTATTTAAGAGCTACTTAAATAACTTTTTCATATTGAACTACCTAAAAATATTCTGTCAAAAAAGTATCGGGAATTTATATGTAACACGTAATTATATATGGATACATATATAAACAGATTCGTGAAGAGCGGCTGATAATTTTTTCAAGCAAATATTTGCCCTTCAATGCTTCGCAATGCTTGAAAATACTACGTTATATATAAATTTTGCTCGTCCGACTCCATGATTCTTTAGGAAAAGACTCATCATAAACTTCGTATTCGAGGAAGAAGTTTGACTGGTTCTCGATGCCATTTCACTATAAAACTCTTGCGGCGCTTTAGGTATTATAATGCATTAGGCTTAGGGATGACGGATTGGAAACAAGCTCCAAGAAAGTTGCCCTTAGCGGTTTATTTCCATTAACCGTTAACTTTTTGACGTTTAAGGAAGAGAACTGTGATGCCTTTTGGATGATTGAACTCATGAGACATGTCAACGCGTGTTCTGAGTTAATCTTTCATAAATTTCAATAGAAGCAATTTTCGAAAAGCCTGTGCTTTGAATTTCTCAATAGTTTCCATATTGGTTGACGACGATAAATCGATTAGAGTGAGACAGAGTTTTTAAATAATTTAAGTGATCCTACTTGTGAATGCACTGTGCTAAGGATGCTTTCGTGATTTTTAATAAAACGAGCCCTGTTCGCCTAGGCTTTCTCTAATAAATCCTCAACTTTTTTTTTTTCTTTGTATCTTTTCGACGCAATTGTATTGAATTCTTCTTGATTTGATATATTTATCTGTAGCAGAAGGATAAAAACCGAGCTCGAGCATGACTAACCTAAACAATTCGATTGAACAATTCAATAGCAGAGAAGAGAAATATGTTTGTAATAAAAATGTACTGCGTTACGAGCTCAATAACTAAACTTTTTGTAAAATTGCTTCCTAAGAATGAATTATTGCTGGTATGTCTATGACAGAAGTTGCGTACTAAGCCTGAAATTTATTTATTTTCATTTTTTTTTTTCTTTCTCTTATAAGTAATTAATTAATAAAAACACATTCGATATTTAAAAAAAAAAACTTTTTTTATTATAATTTTTATTTATTTATTTTTTTGTTTTTTGTAATTACTTTAAAGAAAAATATCTAGTTTTAAAAACAACTTAAAAAAAAACAATGAAATTAACCTAAATGTAATATATGCATACATATATTTACGTACATATATATAAATGTAATATATGCATACATATATTTACGTACATATGTACATATCTATATATACATATATAGATATATATTATATATTTAAATATATTATATATATATATATATGTGTGTGTGTGTATATATATAGATAAAAAACGTGCCTTCTAAATGAAAAGAATTTTACTTCATTATCATTATCACTAAAACTATATAAGATTTTTGTAACCATAAGAGGTAACTATTTATTATTATGATAACTAGACATTTTCAAGCGCAATTCTATGCTAGTATTATACACGATACATGATATGCAGCTAGGGGAGGCCAACAGACAAAACTTTCAATTGTTCCCGCTTATTCAAACTCTAATCAATTATTTTCAGTTAGTCGCGTCATACAATAGAACATTTTTATAATAAATTAATCGCAAGATTGCCGCTTGAACGCTTCATTGCTATTTAATCGTGTAATTGCCGCACTTGTAATCGATTACTTTCGAGCGATCATAGCTAAGGAAATCGCTTTAGCTAGCAGCAACGCAAACTTGACGGCAATATGTTACAAATCGATAACATACATAAAACAGTCACGTTGGCTTGCTCCAGATCGCTTTTTTAGTTTTGTTTTTTGTTTTTTTTTGTTGACTTTTGTTGCTTAATTATGATTGATTAATAGCGATGTTGGCCGCTCCTAAAAGCTTTGCTGTTCAACATTTTTGGTTACTTGATAGAGCTCTAGTTGGAAAAGAAAATAATTTTTAAAACTTGAAAAATGTAAAACTTTTCAAAGACATGACTAACTGTGCTTGCGTCCGCCCACAAGTCCTTCGAGAAATTTCAACAATTGTCACTGGAAATATATGCGATTATTCGACTAGAGAACGCGACCTGGATATTATTTGGCAACATTTTAGAAACAAAATCCGGTATACGGTTTCGCCTCCTCTTACGCTCTCTTATATTCGCGAAATATACCCGCCATACCAGAATGAAAGGGGAAATGATTTTCAAAATATCGTTTGCTGTAAAGCTTTTCTTCCTCTCTTCTCTTTTGTACGGCCAGCCTGAAATTATACCTCATTTCGACTAAATCCGAACTTTATCTGTTCTATTTTTGTAACTGCTACAAAACTCATAGCCTACCTTATGCGTCTCATAACCTCAACTATTCAATATACTTTCCAAAAACTTGACAGATCTTTCGTATTTGCAATTTAGGCGATTTACACGGCACAGGGAACGATTTTCCAATACGAGTTTCCGATATTCGTGCAGGCATGTGAGCCGTTCATCGTAAAGCCATAAATTTCTTTACTTTTAAATTTAAGTTACGTTATGCGATGCAATGTTGTTGTGATTTTTCGAAGCAACAAAGTGCAGGAGAGGGTTTTCAGAAAAGTTTCTGCAGCTCGGTCAGATTTTTGATTACTTTGAAGCGATTTACTATATTCCTATTATATTTCAATTATAGCGAAATTAAAAAACTTCAAAAGATCTATCAAATAGTCAAGTATGTAAGAAGTTTGGAAATAAGCCAAGCACTTGTCAAAGTTTTGCTTAAAAAAAAAAATAAATATATATATATATGTATGTATAACAGCTTCTACTACAACAATCTAGAATTCTATAAGTCATTTAGGTTTACAAAAAAATATACATATATAAAATATAAAAGCAAGTAAGAAAAAAAAAAATATTAAAAATACATTTTAATATAAGTTTTAAGCGAAAAAAGGATAAAGATAAAAAGTAAAATAGACAACAACAAGCAATTATTTCTAAAGTCACAAATATTATCTAAATCACAAAACTTAAACTTAAGTTTGCTTAAGTTTGATTTATGCACAAGCAGTAGCAGTTATCAATGACAGTCGCCGCCTACTGACACTCGCACTTAAACAACAATTTATTTTAGCTAACAATCTATTCAACGATTGAACACTTGACGAGCGAGAGTAACAAATAAGAAACGCAACTACCTTTGCTTAAGCATCACTTAATTCCTTTCTAAACTGCATAGGCACTTGCATTCAATTTATCCTTTTTAGCGAATTTTAAAAAAGAAATTCATTAAAATGATTTACTTATGTATTCTTTACAACATATGAAAATAAATTCATATGTTTTATAATTATTTTTAAGCCTTTAAGCGTTTGTTTTTTTTTTTTTTTGTTGAGTTTGTTAACATGAGCAGAATCTTAAGGAATATACAGAAACCTTATCGTGATGCCACAAAAACTGCTTGTATTTACAAAATCTACATAAAACTCTACATAAACTACAACCGCTCTCTGTAAACTGAAACTGTTCCTAATTATGGATCCGATTTACTTTAATTTGTAGAAAAAAAAAAAGAAGAGATATTTGAGAGGAAAGCGCAACATGAATGAATGTTGTATTCTTGTTGTTGTTCGTGAATGCCACAAGAAGATTGATCTGTAAACTTCTAAAAGCTCTTCTATTCTTCTTAATTATGGAGCACTTTTTAAATTTTCAAAATATCGCTCGATACATGTTATAGTAGTACATGTACAGCACTACAGCTTGTCGACAGCAACATTTTAATATTTGAAGCTTTTTTTTCGTTTTTTTCTTTTTTTTAATTTTCTTTACCATTACGGCACATGTTAAGCTAAAGATAAGAAAGAAAGGGTTGAATAGCTTCGAAGTAGCTTACGAACTTATGTACTTTCCTAGGCACTTGTTACTCTGATGAATAGAAATTGATAAAAGGAATAACGGAGGAAGGGGACGAAAAACATAACTTAATGGGTTGATAGCGAGATACGAAGTACTTCATTAATACTAAATATATCTTTTCTTTCCGCCTTTCGCTCTCTCTCTCTCTCTCGCTCTCTCTGTCTGTCTGTCTCTCTTTTTTTTCATATACTTCTCCTACATGTTTCCTTTGTTCGCTAATGGATGTGCCAAAATGACGGTTAAGCTTCTACTACTTGAACACTTCAAATGTGTTAAAATTCTGAAAATCTACTCAAACATTACTTCTTGTCGGGTGAGTAATTCACAAGTGCATTCTGACTTCAACTTTTACTTATTGTTACTGATAAACTTCGATAACATTTGGTATATAAGGAAAAAAAAGAAAAAGAAAAAGAAACGATAATTAATTATAATAGCAATAATGAAAATTTAAAAAAAAATTAAAGTCACTTTATAGTCTAAAATTAATTTAAAATAAATTTAAAAAATTTTATAATAAACAACACCTTATAAATGTATAGAAATTAGAAAATCAAAGCATTTTATGAAATAGTTTCTATTTTTCCTTCTTCTTATATATCTATATATATTAATTTACTTTCAAACTTTTTCTATATATATATATATATATATATGTATAAAATTCTTCAAGAATTCTGTTCTTGCCTTTCCAAAATTATCTACGTTTCAAAATTTCTTCATTAAATGATATTTTCTGTCCTTTTATTATTAGCTTCCAATTACAAATATTTTTTATTTATTTATTTATTTATTTATTTTTTTTTTTTTTTTATTATAATTTGAATTTATTACGAATTTGATTCAATTCTTTTTCCATAGGAGAAATATTTACAAATAAAAATTTTTTATTTGATTTTTATTTAATTTACATTTTCTAGTGAAATCTTTGTTTTTGTGCACATTAAGGGCAGATGGAGTTGCACAAATCCATGCCAAGAGAATAGATTTTCGGGAATCGTTGCGCCTGTCAGCTGGAATATCCACCGTTTCAATTGCTAAGATATCTGGGTGGGAATATGAATATGTTCCTGTAAGTCGAGAAAGCTGTAACAAGTTTAATAATGAACGTGATCAGCCCACAAAGTCCTCTGCGTCTTACAACACGGATGGGAGGGTTCAAATCCCACAAGTTTTCTGGTTCCATTTTTTTTGTGTTTGCACAAAAGATAGCATTTAGGAATACAACTCAGATATATACATACACATGTGCATAAGTATATATGTGTTTTCTTGACATGAAAGTCAGATTGGTTTTCGTTCCGATTAGCTATACTTACAAGTCTGCCAGTCTGTTTGTCATCGCAAATCTCACGACATGATGCGTTCACAAGGCGCGAGACTACGAGATATTTTTCTCGCGCTATCTGATCAAACAGAATCCGGAAAATAGAATCCGGAACATTTAATCGACCTGCCCTCAAACAGATATTTAGACATTTTATCTGTCGATTTGACTTAACTAACATCACGAACGATGTATAACCCAGACTAATCCAGACTAATTTATCATTATTTTCTCTTTTCATTTTCTTGTTTTTCTTTTTTTTTCTTTTTTTTTTTTGATTATTTGATTCATTTATTTAGTGAGTTTATTTTATTTGACTTCAATTTCTAAAATATATTCCTTCAATATGCAAGTTTTCTTAAACGTGTACTATAAAATTAATAATGTAGAAGAAATTATTATTAATTCAACTTAAGTTAAAGACTGAAAACTAAAAAAAAAAAATAAAATGAAATAATAATAATTAGAACATTTTTTACATAAGTTTTGAGAACTTGGGAGAAGGGAAAAGAAAATGTAAAATAACGAATCAAATAAAAAAAATTTAAACAATTTAGAAAATTCTTAAACAAAAAAATAAATAAATAAATAAATGATAGGAGAAATCATTTAAAAAATAAGATATAACTTTGCGAGAACTGGTTACTTTACTGTATGTAAAAAAAAAAAAAAAAAAAAGCATTAAACACGTTTTACTATTTGTTGAAGAAAACAAATTATCTTAACTTGTTATTATCAATAAATTTATCAAGAAAAAATATATTTAAAATATAATCAATCGTATAAAACAAAAACAAAAACATTTATTTTCTAATTTTTCGATGTAAATAATTTAAAAATAAGAACTTTTTCAAACCTTTTTAATATAAGAATTCTATTCTGATTGATAAATAAAAAATTAAAAAAAAAAATAAAAATAAATAAATAAATAAAAAAGAACATATTACAAAAAAAAAAAAAAAAAGTGTTCGTTTTTCAATTGAACTCCAGAAACCTTCCTATAAACCGCACTATAAAAAATAAATACTAAAATTTGTAGGCGAAAATGTGTCCATTTTTGAACTTGATTTTATCCAAAAAACAAGACAAAGAAATAAGATTATGTTCGATCCTGCCCGAATCTTTACACTCATCACCATTATCCCAAAAAAGCAAAAACCAGTAAAACAGCTATATTTTCACGCTCCATTATATGAAGTTAGGTTTGTGGGCTTTGTAGGCGTGTCCTTGAAAAGTTTGGATCGCTTCCAAATTCTTTTGCAAATTTGTAGACGATGCATTCATTCTCGCTAACGGGGGAACGCTTACTACACATACTACACAATTGGACAGACGAAGAGACTGACATATTTAGCCGCATTCCAAATTTGAAACTCGCCAAGAATTTATATACTTTATGAAGTCTTGAGACTTTGAAATTTCTGCTCCTTATAAAGATAATGAAAAAAAAAACTAAATTTTGATATACTCCAATATTGGGTAGGGTTGGTCAATTGTTCCTATTTTCGTGCAGGTACTGCAGCATCCTTCATAGAATGTGCGTTCAAATTTTTGTGCTTGTTTTTGGTAAACTTCATGATCAATGATCAGAAAACCAATTTTCCATTACTTTTCAAAAACAGAGGAGCTCTCACTTTATGTAGTACTGTAGGTGTGTCCTCGCACCGACTTGAACCGTTTTCAATACGAACCCGTGTGCAAGAACCCTCAACGTTTCTGCCGAATTTTAAGCTGATACCTTTATTTTTGCTAGCAGGAGAAAGTTTACAACCGGCATTACACAGGTGAACAGACAGACAAACGGACATGCTTAAATCGATTTAGACTTTCATGCTCATCAAGAATATATATACTTTGTGGGAAGTAGCTTCTTCCGAATCTTCTTTCTGGACGTTCCAAGCGTTTTGACAAAATAAATATATTCCTCGTCCTTCGGCGGCGGGTGTAATATCATGAAATTAAGTGAAATAATGCGAGTTGTAATAGTCTTCTATAAACGTAAATACAAATTATGCCACTCGGCATTATCAATTTTCTTTTTTCCCCTTCTCCGTCCTCCGCCCTCTTACAGCTGTTTTTTCGTATAAATGCAACTCTGAACATTGAATTCCAAGATGAATTTATTTAGAAAACTAATTATATGGCTTTCATTTAAGTTGATAGATATAAGAAGGAGGGAGAGAGAGAGAGAGAGAGAGAGAGAGAGAGAGAGAGAGA
>KK502472.1:323183-350180 GCA_000688735.1 Glossina austeni | reverse complement strand
GGCAGTGGCATGCAAGCATACAGCATCATATATATATATATATATGTGTATATATGGTTAGATGGCAGTGGCATGCAAGCATACAGCATCATATATATATATATATATGTGTATATATGGTTAGATGGCAGTGGCATGCAAGCATACAGCATTACGTACACAAAATATTGTACATATTTAAACATTGGGTGTTTCAATGTGCAGAAGCACAGAGCTTATGAATTAAACTGTGGAAAGCATAATTCAAACTTCGTTGTAAAATGATACGAACAACTCCTATGGACAAGTTAGAGATAAAAAGACTTATTCAGTAAATGAGTATCGGGTGTTAGTATAGGCTACGATTATTATCCCAGCATTGTGATAACGGTAGACGTACCCGTCGGTTTGTTGGATCGGAAGGAAGACTCTTGCCTTTTTTATTGAATTCTCGAAGGCTATCAATTTCCTAATTTCTAGGATTCATACCAAGATGAACGTATACTTCTCCGTACAGATTTATATGCTTTCTGTAAAAGTTCAGAACTTGGAAAGTTGTGTGTTCATGCGTTCTGTTTATGCTTCTCAAGCTCAAGTTTCTCCTCATAAACAAAGGCCAGGGAAAAGTTAGTTTTGCTTTGTGTCTTTCCAGCTGGTCCAAAATGGCCTCACTATGGACACTTATAATATTCTTTTATCAATTTTAATTGTTCTCCTTTATCTCAATTCATTTCTCTCTCCTTCTTTTTTGTTGTTCTCAAAAATTTTATTCAATATTTCTTTCATATCCTCTCTATTGATTGATAATCTCTGGAATTTAATTTATTCGTGTTTGATGTGAACTTTGCCACGAATCCATCACAATTATCCTGATATTCCCTTACATCTTACACATGTGCAATTAAATTTGTTGTGAACATTTTCAGTAATTCTTATGAATTATATTAAATCTTCTGTTTGATTTGACTTGTGCTTTACGGGCCGTTTTTACTCGTCCTGTATATTCTTTTTTAGTTGTTGGAATCATACCTTTAAGAAGGCCTGAGTTTATGTGCGTTTGCTCCGCTTGAATCCTTTTTATAAATAATGTCAACCTCATAATCCGTTCATCAGTTCTATTCTTATTCGCGTTAGCTTCGAAGTGGGTTTTTTTTGGGAAAGCAATGCTATTAGTGGTGTGTGACGTCGTGTTACTACCACTACTACTACCGTGAACTTTTTTCCAAACAGGTATGGTCCGAAATAGACTATTCCGTAGGTCTTTGGTTTTGGGTTTGTTTTTCTCATGTTTGCTCAAGGACTTGCTGGCATATATGCTATGGGTAGATCTTTCCCTATTTCTCGATGCGGCTGTAATTAGTATGAAGAGTTTCTCGAAGTTCGGTTCGAAAGCCTGTTGGCATTTTTCTGCCCACTTGTGGATTCTTGTCCCCTTTTCTAATAGATTATTGAACTTTCGTTCTAGGTGAACCAAGCGCGCGCATACACACATGCACGCAAACAATGTATGTACACACACATGGGCACACAAAATGTTGCTCTCGAATTTAAAAGCACTGTACCACGAATACCATTTCGAGTCAGTTGCAAAGGCAGATTCGAATCAAAAAATTCTCTTTTCTAGATAAAAATGAAGAAACGCATCCCATTAAACGCTGAAGTCGTTGAAAAACAAACTTGACACAGATGTCAGTTAGGATGTTGCCAAAAGGAGTGCTCGCCTTGGACAAGCCGGCGAAAAAGTCCTATTATATCTTGGAACAAATAACTGCAGTAAGTGAAACGAATGAATGAAACTCTGGCTTATAATTACGAATGAAGTTGCAGAAGTTTCACTAAATTTCCAGAATGGACCCATCAATGGAATTTTGCAGCGCGCGATCGCAATAATCGAAATTGAATTTTGATAAATTGTCCGTCGCCAACCATGTCCAAGTTCAAGAAAATGTGGGATGAAACTTTAAGTTTACTAGCACTTGAGATACGAGGGCATGTTAAGTTTGCGCGGACACATGCAACACCTAGAGATGGACTTGAGAGAGTACTAGCTTTTATATTTAGAAATCGGTTCAGAATCACTTTCTGCTTCGATTTCAGTTCGTCTGTCCGCCTGTCCGTTGCTGTGTTCAATTTGCAGATCGTAATTTTCGAGATATTTTGATGAACGCTATTCAAAATAGTGCAGATCGGAACAGTTTCTTAACGATACCCCTTATATACCGCCTTGTATAGGCGAGAAATCGTTATATGAATAGCTGCAATAAGCGGATTTCCGTTAAATCACTTGAATGATGAGCAAATCTGATTATATATATATCTGATATATATATATATATATATATACTAGTATAGTATAGTATCGTACTGATATAGTAGTATATATAAATTAGACGTTATATGGGGAGGGGTGGCAAAAATGTACCGGTCCAATCTGCGTCCTCGTCGGTCGAAAACACACTCGCGTACTCAAAATATTTTCAAAATATCTAAAAAACTTCCACAGACAAGGTTAATGCGATTCATAATAGATCGGTATAATAAAAGATGGGTCCGCCTTACATCGTTTCAGATGTTGCAGCAAGTGGTGCACTCTTATGCTTATGCTTTTGCTTTCATGAATAGAGAAAAATGTATTTTTACTAATTAGAATGCTTCTCATACAGTTAACGTAACGTATACGTAATTAGTTGATTGTCACGACACTTTTTCTCGGCTAATCGATAATCGATGTGCGATGATTGAACATTCACATGCGAAGGCTTAGGGAGATAAACAGACGCAGACAGCATGCACTTTTATGAAAGCCTCATTTACGTCACTATGATGGATCTATTTTTGACATAGAGGCGTAGAAAATGCATGTAAGCTTCTAAGCAAACACACAGAGGAAACATGCAAACATACGGCACAACATACGGCTTTGCATTACAAAATCACAAAACACAGCAACATGTCTATGCACTTATGAGGTGCGTTCTAAAGTCAACAAAGTCATGCCGCTTATTAATGGCTGCCTAAGTTCAAAAAGTACATTTACCGCTGACTTTCTATCACACGTCCATGATAATCGAACGCACTTAAGCCGATTTATAGCGCTATAAGGAATAATGTGTTCGTGGCATTGAGCCCAAACTTGATATTGGAAGAAAATCTCAACGTGGCGACGAGCTTCTAGTGGCAAATGTTTACCAAGGTTGGTCACGAGAACGTCAATGATGACTGACATGCTGCGTAATCGAAATTTGTGACAACTTACTGTGCTATCAAAAGTGCGCGTGAATTTTTCGAAGATAACTCAACGTTTTCATAAAAATGATTGAAAATGAAATTTTTGAATGAATATCTCCGAAGCATCAATCGCTCACTTCTTTACCGCATAGTTATTTGGCTCCACGAAAGTTCTGTTCACATTTGCTTCCGCATAAATTGATTGATAGTCAAAAGTTGCACACAAACAGCAACCATTTAATTGATTTTTTTTAACCGAAAATCGCATTTTAATCATCAATCATTGGTCGCATTCGCTTATGGAAGCATCGTGTAATTCCTATTTAGGTGCACAAAAATAAGCATTTGCGAATAAAGAGAAGGCCTTACGCTAGGGGTGGGCTACTTTTTTCCATCAACGGGCCAGTTTAAATTTTCATCATCTCGCGGGGGCCAGAACATGGTCTAGCCCTTCAATTTCTTTCGCAAGCGTTCATTTACTGAATAAAAGACAACATTTCACAGGTAGGTGAAGGTAGGTAGTGAAGGCAGACACCACCCATTTGCAGCATCGCTATCTGCGAGCAAGTTGCATTATTTGAAATTTTAAACATAGCGGGCTGACAATTGGCGGTAATGCTTTTGCCGACAACTTGTCTTCCATGCGCTCAAGTGTCCGGCCATCAACAATAAATGGTGCCACTAGAAGGCTCTCTTCCGTATATGGCTTACCGTCTGTCTGTCGGACCGTTAGAAGTCTGTCAATGCAAATGCAAAACTGTTGAGAAAGTTGTGTCATAAATGGGACAAAAGACAAACAAGGAAGAACTTACCACGCGTAAAAATCAGTCTGGATAGGTTAGGTTAAAAAAAAAAATGTTTTATGCTAAGCATTTTCCATAATTAGCTACAGTGTTTTCTCATGCCACTCAAATACTGCGAATTTCGTGTTGAAGAGATAATTGGTCATGTCATACCATCTGCTGGCCTTCTCGTAGGAAGTGAATGCTAAAAAAACTGAAGAAGGGTAAGCATGTCATGAAGTGCTTCGGAAATGTTTCGCAACCCGCGTTGTTTCTCCGCAATTATTTGTATCCGCACTCTAATCATCAGGAAAAATAATATAGTTTTACTGATGGCTTAGCGAGTGTAGTGCAGTTCAGGAGTAAGCGTTATTTATCGCTTGCTGAATAGTAAATTGGTATAGAAGACCTGGGCAATGTACCCTAAATTTTTGAATAATTTTTTTTTCCTTTTTATTCTCTGCTGGGGAATGAGGTTAATTTTTATGGCGTTGCCAAGGTTTTGATTAATGTAGACTTTTTTCGGATTTGAGATATCATCAAGCACACACGCACACACACACTCACACACACGCACACAAAATTTATGGTGAAATAAAATGCAAATCAATAATTGCAGTTCTTGCGAAAACCTTTTGTATTTTCCCCCTAACACTGGAAGAAATAATTCATGTAAATTGCGGCAGCCTTCATGTAGCGTTTGTAAGTAATTCCCGCGAAAATTGCGTATGCATCGTAATGAAGTGATGATTTAGAAAATGTATAAACGAGGCAAAAAAAAAGCAATGCTATCTCATGTCGATATTGAACGAATGAGTAGATTGTTTGATGAAATTATTGTCCTTTTTCCCTTCGCAAGGTGCAAACACACCAATGTAGGTTAACCAGAACTATATACTACCGGCAGTGTGTAGAGCATTGCGATAGCGTGTATTGCGATTGCAACTATGTATGTGGCGTTTAATCTTCATAAGGGGATTTGCGACAAATATAGGCATATAGCAAATCGTTATAGTACGATGGACCCGTGTTGTGTTGTATCTATATCCGGGTTCTACGAGTCGCTTCGATTTTCAAAAAAAAGAAAAATGCTTTTCTTTCTCACAAGAAACTTAAAATAAAAATAAATAAAATAAAAATTTATAAATAAAAATTTATTAATGAATATTTTCCATCTTTTCTTTGATCGACTTAATCGTTATATTAATTGTTAGAAATAAAGCACAAGGATGCCGCAAAATCATGGCATCTGTTACGCCTCTTCTATCGTCGATCTCGTACATTACGAGTCCGTCTTTTATGTCTACGTATTATAGAGAGATCTACTGCGTTTTATAAGTATGAGAATTTAGGCATGAAAGGTGCAAAAATCGCGAACCGTTCATCTGTTGCGAATAACATAAATCGGTCCTTATTGTCATTTTTATTTCACTTGTAAAGCAATCATTTCGAAATATGCTCGAAGGTCCCGTGGCGCAATGGATAACGCGTCTGACTACGGATCAGAAGATTCCAGGTTCGACTCCTGGCGGGATCGTCCGATTGTCACTGTCTTTTTTTCTTTTTCTATTCTCACCATTTCATTTTAATATCACTCAACTATAAAAGCAATAAAAAAAAAAAGCATATGGAGTGAGTTCTTCCTACTCTGATAAAAGAAATTGAATTTTGAATCATGAAAGCTTCACGGATTAGTTTATTTACATCTGCCGGTCAGACAAACAATGCTTCAATCGCTTTTTTAGTTTTTTTTTTTTTTTTCATTGATGCTATAAATGTTTCGCCAACAATTTGTTTTAGGCTTGCATAGGAGATGGTGTGCGCGTGTGGTTTTGGTAAAGAAGGACTCGTGATGTCGCACTAAAAAGTTAAGATTTTCCAACGTCAAGCAATAGGAATCGGGGATATTTTTTAGAAAGGCGTTTGCCCACAATACGCTTTCACTAACTACATGCACCCACTCCGTCGTAATTCGTAGAAATAAGTTTTTTTTTTTCTTTGGTTTTGTGAGTAAACACAAGACTTAATTAATATTCTTTGCATGTATTTGTATTCTACAATAATTAGTTGGGTCCCTTTCCTAAGAAAGAATGTAAATTAACTGTGGAATGTCGGATAGAACTGTTGCTTCTTCATTTCAAATTACTGGCAATTTTCTTGGGTCATCGATTTTGTGGTCACGATATTAACGTAGATGCAGCATTCTTCTGGTTGCGATATGGATTACATTTCTTGTTTTCCAAGATGTCTGCCATTATTTGTGGAATACAAGACAACATAGTGGTGCGGGATGCAGAAATTGTTCGAAACTTATTACGAAAACGCGCGAAACGCACGGTTACGTTTCGTGTCTGTGAGACAAAACTTATATTTGACTGTATGACTTGATACATACGCATTATTGCACCTCCGGGGTTAAGAAAAGCAGACGTCTGATGTTGTTCACGAGTTCTAAAATAACTTTTGAGTACGGTTTGTGGGCCGAAAATGTCGTTGTTGAACTTGAAAATGGCATGAAATGGCATTACCGTGAACGGAGAAGGCTAGGGAAACATGATAACTGATTTTTTGTAGCACCAATCAGATGATTTCAACTTGAACTATATGCGGTTTTAACAAAATGTTGCAACATGCGGCAAGTCCGATAGTACCACCATCACTAACCTTGAGCCGTATCCAAAACCGGCTATGGAAGCTTGCCACAAAGATCATGCGAAATAACTTTATTGGACTTTTTACTTGGCGGTTATGTTGGACCATTCACTTAGTTCACTAAGCCACAAGCTCTCAGTGGCCGCCTTCGCCAAGATTATTTGTGCTATTGGTAGGTGCAAAAGCGAGAAAAATCGGTGTTCCAGGATTAAGTTTCCACAGAAGTCCAAATGGCTTGGTCCAATATGTGAAACAAAAAAAAGTTTTCCATTTGATAGCTTTTACGAGCTAATTTTTATTAGAAATTAAAAAAAAAAAACACCTACTTGAAGAGGTTATATAACTTATTACACTAATGCGTTCGCCACATGATTTCTTGGAACGTTGAATAGGCGTAGTTCTAGCCGAAGAGAACCTAATGTGCTTTACTTTTCTTGCTTAAATCGGAAGATAGTGGTCCTAGGCTCTAATGGGTGATGAAATGTCGACACGTTACGATATCTAATCCCATCATGATCCGAGATGATCCATGAAAGATTCAAAAATCGCGCAAATCACTTGTTCTAAGCATATTAGTCAAGAGTATATCCAAAATGAAGATATAGATCTTCGACCCAGATGGCATATAATCCGATTCGTAAGCGTGTAAAATAGCGGAAAAATACGAGAAAAATTGTCGTCATTTTAGTCGAAATAAAACTTCCAAGAAATTGCATTTGGGCAGCAGCAATTTCGATATTTACCGTTTAAGTTCTCATTTTGTTTCCTAACTCGATGTAAGTCCCTCTTAATGCGCTCTTAAGATCGTTTTTCGCCAGGAATACCAGACACCAATGAATCCATGTGGAATTCCCATTAAGATGACGAGCAACCAGGCCGCTGTTTCAATTACGCCAGTTTTAATGAAAGGAATTTATTCGAATCTTAAGTGTTTGGGGACTAGTGTCGCACTCCAGCTCATTCTCCACTTAGCTGGTACGAATCTTGTCGAGTCTTCTACGAGCCACGTTGCAGTTAAGTTACAAGATCACAGTATACTGGGCAAACAATCATATCACTGTCTATCCATTCGTTTGTCTATCCGACTATGTAACCTCTGCTATGAACACCCTCCCGGCCACACAATTGAAGATATTGGCTTCAATTTTGGCGAAAAAAAAAAATTAGAGGATTCCATCATATGTGCAGGTTTGTATCGCAAAAAAAAAAAAAAACAATGACCAACGAGTCCAGCGATTACTAATACAAACAGATAAGACCCACCTCTACATACGCAGTAAAGTACAACTAATAGTCGTCCCGCATGACGCATCGAAACCACGTCTTTTGTCTGATGGCCGGACATCCTAACCACTAGACTATACGATGGCCACACGCTTATGTGGCAATTTCTGTTCAAGTGTTTAACGTTAAAGGCAAGAAGAAGAAAATGCAATAACAAGTGTTGGTAAGAACCGATGCGTGTTATGCTGCAATCTGTTCAAAACACTTACAAACTATTATTAAGAGTTTGTTGTAATTTTTTAATATTCACGCTCGCAATATACGCCGCCAACTACCGCAAGAGTTGCTTTCGTTTCGGGTAAATTAAAAATAATCTGCAACGCGGACAGACTCGAACGCGTTGCTTCAATGAGATTGAAATTCTCTTCGACTTTTTACACAATCAGCTTGATTCTCTATTCTCGGGTATTATGCGCAAATGATGGATAGAAACGGATGGCGGGAAATAAAATCTTCGGCTTTCTAGTTTTTCTTCTTCTAAAAGATTACAAAGCCTTTGTCGGTAACTAAGAATGCGAAAGCATTATAATTTTCCGTCTAACATTTCGAAAGCCAGAAAGATGCATCTGTTGTGGACAATAGAACTATCGCCCGTACAAGACGATATCTCTCTACAATACGAAAGAGGATGTAGCTGAGATGGATTTTCTAGGTTTGAATAAAAACGGATTTGAATTTCACTACTTTATGATTAACTTTCGCTTTAAGGCGATCTATTCATCCCACACAGTCAACATTTTAAGCGAGTTGAAGCACTTGATTTTATTTTTAATACAAAATCTAATAGAATTTCATTCTGTGATGCATTTTGTTCGATAGCGAAAAATCGCACGCAGACCAAAATGCGGCCAACCTTCGCGTCTGTTACACGTCGAATGTACGCAGCTCATGGCTTTTGAAAAGTCAACTTTTCCTTTTTTTTTTTTGAACACACCTCGTATGAAGCAGCCATGGAAAATAAATACGTAAAATGTCGGCTACAAAAACTCGTCGGCAACAATTGCCGCCTTGTGGACAATTGCATTAAAACGTGTTGTTAAGAAAAGGCCACATTCGAGGAATCGAGTTTGCGCGATTTTCGAAGAAACCAAATCCAAAAGATAGGGAAAACCAAATAGACATTCATGGCACTTGGCCTGCCTCACGCATCGCGGAAAAAAGAATTAACAGACAAAAAGTCACAATGACGTTAGGCATTACGTAACTTGCTTGCGAAACTCGAGTCAGGCGAGTCAAGGTAGTTCACATGTAACATTCAAACGGACGAGACCAGAAGAAGTGTTCAAAAAGATTGTAAATTTGAGTTTCTGCACGTAACTTGGAAATGGATCTCCTAAGAATTGGAAATAAAACCTATGCTTTTCTAAGAAGCACAAGTCCGTGGTACGAACTTAATCGGAAAAGAAGTTGGACAAAAACGCCCAAAATCACGAAAGGACGCTTCTACAATATTATACATGACGCTCTATACTCAGTATATACGAATATTCTATTGAATAAAGGCAAGGAATAATCGGACGGTATAACTTTTTTTTTTAAAGTAGCAAAAAATTTCTTCGTACACTCAGGTGCGATGTGCATTGAAATTTATGGCAACGTCTAAGATGTACAAAGCTGAGGAATTTCCAAGTAATACGAACTGGTATAAATGATATTTTTCTCTTTTCCCCACTACACACAAATAATCGAATGCATTATAGCTCAATCGGTCGTAAAAAAAAAACACCAAAGTGTACCTAGTACTGCTTTGTAGGCCTTTGCAATAGTATGACGTTGACGAGCAAGAAACCTATCATCGTTCTGCTCATGCATCATCATTTTGCTCATGCAAATTATGAGAATGAAACAGGAAGCAGTGAAATGGGTCCTAATGTCACATCCCTACATACTTCTGGTGTATTAATAAAAGCCTAACTTTTGTTTACACCCCACACACCATTTGTGGCCCAGAGGATATTAAGTTTGTGCGAACATGCGTAATACTCACAAGGATGTGGGATAGGCCCACCTTTTATTATACCAATCAATATCGAATCATTTTCTTAATTGATCTAAGCTTGTCCGTCCGTACGTCCGTTTTTGTATTCTATTTATTGATTGCAAATTTTCGGTTGACTGTTTCGACCACTATCACTATAATGCCGTATTTCGAAAAGTCTTTATATGGAAAAGAATTGAATTTTTAAAATTTCTGGACAAAATTCGCTGTAATATTGATTGTGGGGCAATTTTTGAAACCCCACCAAACTGAATCTTTATATGGTAAAGAGATACAATTTGTTTTCATCTCATGGTGAAAAGTATTTCATAATAGTAAGGTGACAGAGCAATCAGTCTTACCGAATTTCGACCTCGTCCCTTTCTTGGGCACCCCCTTATAAAGATGCTCACGTAAACACTTATATGTCAAAAAGCCCTACTGGTTAATGCTTTATGATGAAAACTTGTTCTTGATAGTAATGTAGCAGCAAAATGAAGCAAACAAAATTTGCACTACATGGGTCTATTTTCTAGACCCCACTTCATATAAGACTGCACCAAGTTCTACAGAAAAACGTTCAATTTTTAATATTTTGTAATGAAAATTGGTCCATAACAGCAATTTTGCAAGAAAATTAACGTTAGGGAATTTCGAGAACATAAGTCTATTTCGTAGACCCGAACATGTCTAGAGGTTATCACGAAAAGCGAACCCTTATATGGGGAGAAACTTTAATTCCTAGTTTTCCGTAACGGCAACTGGAAAATAATATAATGTTGAGAAAGCAAATTAAGTTCGCCAAACTTAACTGACGTCATATGATGTTTCGGGAATTCCTCTGACATTCAGGCTTTCATCAAAAGTATGTCTTCGCACGGAAATAATGTGTAATTTTTGGTGTATTCGCACCAAAATGAGTGAATACGAGTGAGTACGAGGTGAAATGACTTCGGCTATCTACCAGTCGGACTGGCCCGATTATAATATTCTTGCGGGTCTAAAAGTAATCTTGAGATGTCTCGCACGAAAATAATTTGTAATTTTTGGTGTATTCGCACCAAAATGAGTGAATACGAGTGAGTACGAGGTGAAATGACTTCGGCTGTCTAACAGTCGGGCTGGCCCGATTATAATATTCTTGCGGGTTTAAAAGTAATCTTGAGATGTCTCGTTATTCAGTTCACTTTGCTTAGAAGCGTAAAGTGTTTCTTGACTTCTTCACTTTCTTCACATGCTCATATAAATATAAAAAAAAAAAAATTATTTTTACGTTGGAATTACACATCAAGCCATTCTGGGGCAATATAACCGCAAATGATTTCAAGTGAAATGATTCGACAAAATCAGTAAAATCAGTGTCAGTTGTAAATGCAAGCTATATATAGATCTCTTCCGAAGCCATATCAAGTTGTACAAAATCATGATCCTTTGCTTAATTTCAGATGGAATTACGGGAAAGTTCGGAATCAACTTATGAGGACACTTATGTCTCTCTTCAAACTAAGCTTTTGCTATGGCCTTAGGTGGGAATTATTGAAAATATTGCTGAGTAAAAAATTACTCACTTTTCGTGTTCGGTGTTCTTCTTCCTCATTTTAATTTCTCGTTGTTCACTTCACTTTGTCCGAACACAACGTACTAGGCAGTGGTGTTGTGCTAATTTTTTTTTTTACCGGAACGCGTATATGTAATTATATAGACAGGGCCGATCCTGGGTAGGCGGCCGCCCTCTGCGCTGAGTAATATTAATAATAAGTAATAAACTAATAAAGTTCAAAACATCTACCAATACTGGAAACCAACATCTGGAAATTCTAGTTCACAACAAATGTATAATAAAAATTCTTAACATTAGCCGCAGGCCCATTTGGGTATAACAATAAAATATACCAGGGATGAGTAACGTACGGTTCGCTTGCATTAAAATTTATGTATGAAATCTTTAGTTTTTTAAAATTTTATATTTTTTTCTTTTTATGTTTATTATAAATTCTCGTGATCAGAAATCATTTTTAGTTCCGGAACGCGCTCCTGTCCAAAAAGGAAGTACCGGAATGACGTTCCGGAGCATTCCGGCTCGACAGCACCACTGGTACTAGGCCTTGTTCCTATGTTAAGGTTTCGGAATATATGGGAAGGAGGCCCTCGGTGACGTACTTCTGCATCTTACAATCAAAGTGACTAATAATCCGTCTGTCATTTTTGGTTAACGGATAGAAGAATGCAATGCAATTACTTATGACTTTGAATGGAAATTTTTGAAACCATGAAATTAAGCACTCGGCTGATACGAAACGAAAGCATTCATCCATCAAGTTCTTTTATTTTGTGAATCAAGCAAAATTACTTAAGCTATCGCACTACATTTTTTTAGGTTAAGTGCAATGGATAACGAAAATAAGTTCTCATGACATAACTGCATCCGCACCAAGGAAAAGAGGAAAACTAACACATACTAATACGAATCCATACGTGTATCGTTTGGTAAAAAGGAAATATCTCTACACTTGCGTAGCATTTACACAGACATACTTATAAATATATATTCAACAAATTTTGTAAGAGTTTTAAATGCTATAAAATTTGCATCAGTGGGAAGTAGGAAGAAAAGGTTGCTTTTTTTCCCAAATTTTCGAAAATAAATTAAAAGACAAAAAATATGTGAGATAATATTAAACGGATAAAAGCAAAAGCAGATAAAAGGATTGATTCCAATTTACTAAATACATAAGAGATTCTATTAAGAAGACTTCTTTTAAGCGTCTTAAAAAATTCAGTTATAAGTATAAATAGCACTGGCTTAGTGCACATACAAAACGGATAACGAAGTGAAGGTAGTCTATACGTTTGGGGTTTGCGTCCTCGCTAAAACAAAAAAACAAACTATTTTTTATTATTCTTCGCCCAATTTCATCATAAAGTGGACCGCGAGTAGGTAAGAGCAACGAGTGTTGCGAGCAAGTCAGTGTTCGCGAGTTCAAATCTCAGTGAGGTCGAGTTTTCTTCTGCCGTAGCTGTGCGGGAGAGTTGATAAAAGCACAACACTTATCAGTTGATCACACACACCACACATTGGTCAACAATCTTCCTATCGCTCTCTCTTTCCTCACCTCTTTCTGACTGACGCACGTGTAGGAGACGTCCACGACGATCATCAGTTGCCTGATTAGACAGCCATAAGCCAACTCTTCGTAAACCCTGCAGTGTAATTAGTTTCTAGTGTAATTGATTTTTAATTTTCAATTCACGATATTTTCATTCACGTTGCAGAGTGCTCTGATAGATGAAGACTTTTAAGAATATTGAAAGCTAGAGTGGCTTTATTACCCTGGAAATGGTTATAATGTAAGCTATATACTGCATCGTTAACCTCACAGAGCTTGTTGTAAGAATATTTGAAGCTTGTCCGGATGTATACACTAATCGCAATGACTTGCGTTAAGTCCACCTTTCATTATACTAATCGATCCAGAATGATTCTCGGAATCAAGTTAAGCCCGTTTGTCGGTCTGATCAAGTGTTCTATGTTCGAAATAAGGCAAAGACTAGCGTTTGGTCTTAAGAGAAATACTATTGAAAATATATCACATCGGGTCAATTCTATTTTGAAAAAGTGGTTATGGAGTCATTTTCTAAATTTTCTGCCATCTAAACGTTCCTACAAAAATTAGACCTTTTGCAAAAAAAGTGTAGCTTTTGATGCTGAAATTTGAAAAAAACATTCACTGGAGCTAAACTTGGCCTACATAGCTACATTTCTCGAACTCCGCCCAGACTAAGAGTACTCACGAAAAGTAGGCTTTTATGTGACATCAAGGAATCGTTTTTGGTACGTTAGAGCGAAAGTTGGTGATAAATTTTACCAAGCGAAGAGTTATAGAGATGAGTTCAAAGAACGATCATGTTCGGCTGCTATGTTTTAACTTTTTCAGTTTTATTCAGGTTTTACCCTCATTTTGTTTATTTATTTTATATCGCGCCACTATTGTAGAAAACATAGCTTAGCAAAGGCCTAAACCGGTGTGCAATTACTCCACTTATTAGAAAAGATAAGAATCTGGGCTACGTACGGTGGATGGCTAACTTCATGCCAACGATAATGCATGGGATTCTAGATTTTATACTTCATTTACTTGCTTACGAAATTTTTTATTTATTTATTCATTCGAAAGAATAAGCTTTTATGCACACACGGACATTGGCATATATTAAATACTTTCTATATGTAAAAATATTGAAGAAGACTTAGTTGGAAACTCGCACATACTTTAGTGCATTGATTGTCAAAACAAAAGGCGACTTTTTGTTACTCTATAAGTACAGAAAGTAATGTATGCAGTCGATGGCCACATTTAAAGAGCAGCACAGAGGTACAGGTACTCAAAAGTGAATTTAGACGATATTAAATGGAAATTTGAAGCAAAAGCAAAGAAATTTGAAGCAAAAGCAAAGACATCCGCGAAATCGAAGATGGGTGCTGTACGTTGCGGTAAGGCAAGCATAAAGAGTTCGCTCTACATTTCTCTTACATTCCAAGTCCGCATTCAAAAGAACCTTTTCGATCATCTTGCTCGGGGCGGGAATAAATTTCGGCAATTGAATGTCGAACTTGCACTCACGCGCGTAGGAATTAATGCGCTTTCACTGCCTCACCTTCATGCCTTACTCTAGTGTTAATCTTCTTAACTCGTTAAATAATTTCGCGGTAATGCTCGCCCACCTCGCTTTACGCATCGTTCGGCTTACTCTGTATTAGTTTAAATTAATTGTTGATGTTTTATTTCTAGTTTACCCTTTTTATCAATGCAATGGTATTAGGAAACGACGCAGTTCGTATCCTTCTTGATTGGTTCATTCGCCTCGGGAATAAGAGCGAGTGTTTGTGTAGTTATTTTCAGAAAAGTCCGTGAACGATCAGAATTGTCTTCTCTCTCTCTTTTCTAACAGTATATAACCGCTTTGTTCACAGACCAATTTTTCCCTTGAAACAACAACTAACGAAAGCACTTTTTGTATCGTCACTGAGGGCTGGGGTGCCCACATTGAAGTGTGTCTGTGTAAGCGCAAAAAAGGTCCGTGAAAACATTTTCACGTCAGATTTTTTTTTTTTTTTTTTTTTATAACATGTTCAGTCACTCAGTAATATGGTGACGATCGGAAATAAGTGAAGAAAGAGAGAGAGAAAGAGGGAAGAGGCCGTAGCCGAGTGATTTTGTGCACAATCGTTAAGTGTTAGGCTTTTACCGAGTGAACACTCGTTATAACTGCGACCAACATAGTCGATTACCATCTTTCTGAGCAATAATACGAATAGAACTAAATGGACTGCTGTTAGCGCTAACAAAATTTCATATATAAATAATTGAACCTTTCGATCTCTTATCTATTCATTAAACAATTAATTGTTGTCGATGATAATGGAATTGCAGGTATTTCGTTAATACTGTCTGTGAATAAGGGTTTCGATCGGATTATATATTTTAGGGCAGTGTTATCATTATTATTATCATTATAAGTAATTTAGCCAGAAATTCGAACTCAAGCCCATTAAGTTGTTAGTTGAGATCCTTTGCCTACTCGGCCACTCAGTTGGATTTAGACATGAGTGACATCAAATTATAAATTATAACTATATAAAAAGGATATAGAGATCCTGTGAGCTTAGCAATCGATTTTGTCTAATGTCAAGCATATCTACTTTTCAAATCCATCTCATATGGCGATGAACAAACATTGAATGCCGCGAAGCTTTTCACGATACAAGATGATGTAAGAAGACCATTTCATTTAATCTAATTAGATTACTAAAAAATCTAATTATAGTTTATAATGGTCGTTAAAAAGCACATATAGAATGAATTTGTAATTGAATATATATATTAGGGGGACCCATAACTAATCAATTATTTTCGCAAGATACCATTTCTCATTAGTCCTGCGGCAACCAGACAAGGGTAACCATACTTTTTTTTTTGGTGTTATTCTTCAACCAGTTTGTTAGTAATTCATTCCCAACAATATAAATTTTTTTTGTATCCCTGGAATAAAATGGCGGACTTTGTACCTTCTCAGAGCCATATTCGTAATCGTGTACTTTTCCATTTTAACGCCGGTTAAGTGCCACGGAAACAACAAGCAAAATTTGCGACATATATGGAGATATGTTGAAGGTCAACGAGTGTCAACGTTGGCTCAGAAGATTTGCTGCAAGTGACTATGACCTGTCAGATAAGCATCGAAATGGACGCCCAGGTCAACTCGATAACGACGCCTTAAAATCTCTAGTGGACTCCGATCCAAGGTTATCTGTACAGGAACTATTAAGAAGCCTTGGGCTACCTGGTCCACTGTACAATAGCATTTAAAAGAAATTGGCAAGGTACACAGACAAGGTAAATGGATTCCACACCTGTTGTCTGAGGCCAATAAAGATCTTCGGCGAACAATTTGTAATTCCATGCTCACCAAACTAAGCAGAGATCCATTTTTGTCTAGGATCGTAACTGGAGATGAAAAATGGATCCTTTATGATAACATAAAGCGATCGAAGCAATGGTTGTCTGCAAACGGGAGACCTCTTCCAACCCCTAAACCAACCCTATCCTTGAGGAAGGTGTTATTGTGTATATGGTGAGATTGTTCCGGTATAGTGCATTTCGAATTATTGAAACCTGGGGAGACAGTTACTGCTGACCTGTATTGTCAACAATTATAAAGATTACAGTCCGCACTCATAGAAAAAAGACCAGCTTTAGTAAACAGAAACAGAAAAGGTCTGATACTCCAACAAGATAATGCCCGTCCTCATACAGCGAAGATTACTCAAGAGAAAATTAAGCAGTTAGGCTGGGAACTTCTACCGCATCCTCCATACTCTCCAGACCTAGCACCGTCGGACTACCATCTGTTCAGGTCACTGGAGCATTCGTTACGTAATAAAAATTTTAATTTCTTATCCGATGTCCAAACGCACCTTGAGTTATATTTTAAGTCACGCCCACCCCACTTTTTCAAGAGAGGGGGTTGAACTTTTGCAGGAACGATGGCAACAAGTCATCGCAAACGACGGTGATTACATAAACGATTAAAAACTGAAAATGTCATTTCAAGAAAACATTTCGTCTATGAATGCAAAATAATTGATTAGTTATGGGTCCCCCTAGTATATATATGACGTTTTTGTATCTCGTAGTTGGCTTATGCAACAGAAAGCTCTTGAGGCAAGCGAACCGCCAGATAATTCATACACAGGGCACGAAAAATAACTACAGCACCGCTACAAATAGCGTCTCAATTCGTCAGTAATATGTCAGATGTACGTCTTTCGTTCACGTGTTGTTTCATAATTATTCTTTCAATCAAATTTTATTCCAAGTAAGTCTTTGTTTTTTTGCCTCAATAAAAAATGATTGAATTACAAAACAAAATGTATGACGTGAATTATTCGCGATATCATATAAGTCAGTATGTCCTTGACAAGGCTTGCAACGTTCGGCCGAGCAGTGTCATGCAATAGGATGATTTTGCGTCTGCTAACTGCTGTTACTGGTATTTATGGCAACAATACATCGGTCAATTTGTTCGATTGACATCGGTAGACATCTGCAGTAAGAGTTGCATTCGATTTTCGCAACTCGTAATATACTACATGTTGCTGATCCGACCATAGGCACAACAAAACTTTATGATTCTCGTAGACTAACCTCTAACCTTCCGCTCTTGCGATTGTTGTAGTAGTTCTACACTTCATCGCCAGTCGCAGTACTTCAGAGAAAACTCTTCTTATTTTGCTTGGAAAACAGTAGAACTGCGATGGAATTTTCAGTCAACTCGTTTGTTAGCCATTTTCCTTGCTTTTGGTCGCGCGGCAATATCGCATTGTCTAGGGGATAAGACTCAAGACTGAAAAGTCGATGGTCGTGGGCTCGAATTTTCATGCGGTAGAGCGAACCTTACGAGTACCTATAAGTATTGTCGGTAGTTACTAAGATTTCTTCTGGGTTCCATTGCGTGAAGCCTAAGATGCTGTATATGATTTACTTTACTTTTGCTGCTTGCTTTTCTGATCGATGTGCGCAAGTACTTTAAGCCGAAAAATATGCTAAGAAATTGTTTACTTTATAAAGTAAGCCTTTAACTTTAAGAGTTTCGCAAACTCTTGGCTGAAATTGTAGCCAATAAACAAATCAAATCAAACAAACAAACAACAACAGCCACACTACACTTTCGATATATGCACGCACGTCACTCAAGCCATATACGAATGTTTATAATAATACATTTATATGCAATTAATGAGTATGTTTGTAGGCCTATTAATGATTGATTTGTACTTTGGAGGGTTGGCCAAAACATGTCAACTTCAGCATTAATTGCGTATAAAAGCTGGACAATCGATGCACTGAGAATCAAACGGCAGCAATCGAGCTCCACTTAGCTTTTGCTTTCAAAATCAAACAATAAATCTGAGCGATTTATTTGGGCATCAATATTTCAATACCGTACGAGGAGATAAATGAAAACACGAGGGCCTCCAAAGAAACCGCGATGAACATAATTTTGCCAAAGAGATGCCAAATTTCATGGGAATAAATGCATTTAAATATTCATCAACCATTGCCGTTGATTATTGACAATAAATTCTATTTTTTTTTTTTTTTTTTTTTTTTTTTTGTAAGAAAAACTTATTACACTTGTGTCTTTAGGATTTTTGACGGAAATAACTAGTAGCGGGAGACGATTGCCGCTAAAACTTTTATTCACCCATTGTATGAAATGCGTAGAGCTTTTGTATGTAAATGAGTATATTTTCTATAGTTTTAAAACTATTGTCTTCATTGCTTTTATACCCTGGAGGCCGTACAGACTCTTCATACGTACGGCTGCGATTAAACACTTGTAACACAAAAACTATTTTCCCATACATTTTGCTTTGAAACTTTCATTTCACCTTGTGAAGATAAATTGTATTCACAGCAATAGCAAACATACACATTTAAATATATTCTCAAGATCTGAAGTATGCTAAAAATTTATCATTTTGCTCGCTGAAATCATTTTGGTTCACGCAACCGGGATAGTTAAGGATGTTTTTTTTTTTATACTTATACATGCATACATACATATACGCATTCTAATGTGTAGTTGTTTTCAGCGGGCTTTATTTATTTATTCTTACTTAAAATTATATCTCCTTACTTTCGATCACCTCCCCGTATAAAGCGTTATTTTCAAAGGATGTGTGTACGAATGACTGTCGAGTGTTATGGAGCATTTAATGGTGGACCGTGACCTTCTGCAGTCTCCTTAATTGTTTGAATTAACTTTTGATGGCTCAACTGGCACAAAGCATGCACTTGCATACACTGTTTAGATCTTTAACCCTTCGCACTCGACTGTCCCTTCCGAGGAGACACAGTAAGTCCAGCATATCACTCGGTTGTCTCCTCTGAGGGGACATGATAGTTTGTTAGCGATTACGGACAATGAAATTATTCCACCGCAATTTTTTAAGAAACACATGTTCTCCTGTAGTTTGGCACAAAAAAACTAATCGAAATATGATGAAATTAATAAAATGCATGATAAATAAATCAAGCGTTTTACATGTCGAAAAAGAACGTGCGAAGTGCGTTCACGACGGACTGTGCACTTCTCTGATCCGTTCAGCAAATTGTAGATATAGTGGATTGTATTGTCTGTTCCGACAGAAAAACACCAGGCGGAAGGCGGCAAACAACATTTTATTGTGAAACATGTACAAATCAACCCGCTACGCGTGTTGGGAATTGCTTTAAACTCTACCATACTGTAGAAAATCATAAAAAATACATTTTGATATATTTTTTGTAAATATGTGCTCTTCAATGTCCACAAATTCATATAAAACATTACTTTTCCTCATTTCATTACAATTCCTTACTTGGTTCTAAAATTATACTGTATAATGAATGCACGTTTTTGTTAAAATGTGGCGTCGAGTTGCTGGCAGGTAACGTCCGAAACGGTGTCGAGTGCAAAGGATTAATTATTTCATTTTAAACAACATCTTGCATTTATTTTGGCAATGTCACGCTTAGCGAAAGATGAAATGAATTTGAAAGTCAAAAGCTGATACTTAGCGCGCTGAAGCAGAGCGACAGTCATCATTAAAATAAATACGAAATAGAGCCACTTTTAGTGGTGCATAAAATATGGCGAGGTAACGCGGGATCCAAGATGTAATTATAATATTTTTGCGCAAAAATATCTCTGTTATCATGTTTTATGTAAATTTTTTTCGTAACTGCATTGCCGAAGTTTGAAGTAACGAATTAAGCTGGTTAAGGACAAACAGCTACAAAGACCACTTGAGATTAACATCCGCGAAACGCTGTAAGTTACTCAGATGAGTTTTTGCAAATATTCGAAATTTTAAATTTATACAAATCGTCAGCTTTTTTCAATCATATTTATATTCAAGCTTCACGATTATGCTTTGAGAGCGAGTCATTGTTTGTTATGCCAAGCGATTTACAGCCACCTTCTACTTGTCCATCCGTCCATCTGTCCATACATCTTTGTGTTCAAATTAAATGTATGATATATTGACATGCTTTCGCCCACTGGTTGATCTCTTTCTTTTCTGTCTGTCCGTCTGCCAATGCGAGTTTGTGGTGAAGTTAAACATCGCAACTTTTATTAAGAAATTTTAATATACTGACATGTTTTCGCTCAGTGATGAATCGTATTGAAAATGCATTGGACTTGATAACTTGTTTTCTGTCTGTCCATCTGTCCTTCTGACTTTGTGTCTAGTATATATATATCGCAAATTATTTTAATAAAATTTAATACGTTTGCATGTTTTCACTCAATGATGAATCGTATGGAAAATGTATTGATGGGTGAATGGTAAGAGAATTCTCTTATCGAATCCTCTTCCCTATAAACAAACGAAAGTCTTTCGTTGACTTTGCTCTATACTTCGATTCGTCGCACATACAAATGCTCCTATACATAGTACCTTTCCGTGGAGCAACAAGGTCTAGTTTTTTCTTCGACTAAATTTAAACAATCTCAGCTTCTGCTTCAGCGCCTATCGCAACTAAAGGTTCTCATTAAAACTGAGCCTTTAGATGGAAAGAAGACATAATTTGCGGCATATTATGGCGAAAGTAACTGAACTATTGTTTCCGATTAAATGCCTGATTACAACTTATTTTCATTTAACATCTGCAAGTGTTTGGGCCATTTTTGTACCTGTAAATGAAGGTACATTACGAGCACATTAATTTTGGACAAAATATTTGCAATATTAAAAGTAAAGATTTAAAGACCTAGCGCAGTATGCATATGCTTGATAACTCTCAAAGTCTACATCGATCCAAACTTGACTGCTTATAATGAACAACTTCCCAGCAAAGATTGGAATAAAAATTAATATGCTTTCACATATTTAGTACGATTATTTCCGCAACTTGATTCGCTGGGTTGTAGATACACTATTATTTTGGGTCAAGGAAGAACTTCGTGACGTTCGCGTGGTTGAGTTAAGAAACATCACAATAAGAAGAAGACTAAAGTATGCATACTCTTCATCAATATGAAATTCTGAATCGATTAACCCATGTCTGACCGTCTGTGCGTTTGTGCAATGTCCGTTCTAAATATTCTCCTGGCCGCAAAAATTAAATGTTATTTTCCATATCTTCATAACGTGCAGAAGACAGCTTCGAAAACCCTATAAATTAGTTCAGGCCAATTTCAAGTTTGGAATGCAGGTCGTGTCTGTGATAAACATTCTCCCGTTCGCAGAAATGAAGATATCACTTACAGATGCGCAGAAGAACATGAAAATGAGTCAAACTTTTTAAATAACACGCTCACAACGCTCACACGTCTAAGCGACAAAAAATGTGAACACCTTTTCGTTCCGTGTTACTCATAAAGTACCATAAAAATGTTTACCTTTATTCTAAAAATGGAAAAAATTTAGGCGCACCCACCCAATATTATAGACTATGAAAATGTAGTTCTTTTCCTTTTTTTTTTAGTCTTTTTTAGGACAATCGTAATGGTTATAAAAGATTCGGTCACGATCGAACATAATTTGCTTACTTCCTATATTTGAGAAAAAAGAAGGCGGACTTTTCCTTGCGTTAATGTGCTAGAAATCGCTTCTTTGTATCCGCAATCCGCAATTGTGTTACATGGAAAAGAAAGGTCACGACGCCCTAGCAAGGATGCCTTTGACATCGGGTAAGCTACTTGGAGTCTCAAGAAACTAATTCCTTACGGATAATACGTTTTTTTCCACGTAAAGCATTAGTTGAGACAATGAAAAAAAAAAAGCATATTTTCATGAACAATTTGCAGCAGCGTTACCGACTCTCTTTAAGTTTACAGCAACAAACTTAACTTTGATGTGACGTGTTATTATCGATAGATTCCATTAGAACACAAGATATTAGTGCTGTTGCTGCTGCGGTTTTTGTTTATCATATTATCAGTAGACAGAAAGAAGGGATAGCACAAATAAATATAAAGATTATGTTTTACATTTTCTTCGTTCCAAAAATGCGTTTAAAATTTACTCCTCAATTCGCTTTCTGCATCAATCTAAGCTTGTCTGTGCGTCTGTCCATTTATTCATGTGCTTAATTTTTGAGTTATTTTGTTGAAATTTGTTACACCCGCACGTTTTTCGACTCGTTGACGAACTCTATCGAAAATGGATTCGATCGCGGAGGGAGGGGGGGGGGGGGGCGTTTTTCGACCATTCACTATACATTGGGGGCAAAACTTAATGAGACTGTATTTTTTAAAAAAACCGGCGAGTTGATGTGATGAGCTGACATAAATTTCGAGACACACGTATTGTTGGGTTAGTACCAGCAGCAGTTTTTGTTCTTGTCAGCCATCTTAAATTGATGTGAGAAATTTGGATCGGATGGGGCAGTTTTATGACCGTGTGGTAAAAAGATTACTAATTTAGATGACAGATATCTCGTATGAGTTCCACAACTAAGTGAACTTTTAAGAGTAAGATTTAAAATATGGTAAAGAATTCTTATATAAAACTTCCGAATATTGGCTTCCTGATCGAGCGTAACAAACTGACAAACTCAAAGATTGCCGTTAATGTGTTCTGGAACTAAGTTGGGATCATGGCTATTGATATACTAAAAGAGATACAATTCATTAATAAAACTTTAAGCAACGGGTGCTATTATTATAATTCTTATAGAAAGAAAAGACAAAAGAAAAAGAGAAAATAAAACCGTTTGATTCCCGCACACGCATTTATCATTTAATCTTTATATAAAGGCTTCGTTCTCTAATCAATCTTATCCTTTGTATACAATACATTTCGTTAATAATGATAAATATAATATTAAATCTATATATGTATAGTAGTGAGAGTATTTCCTCAACGATTATTAGCATGTACGGTCTCAGTTGCCAGGATACATGTCAATAGGCACAAAGGTTTATGCATTTATGCGTACGTCAATAGATGCATTGATTGTCTGCTTTAGAATACGTCATATATTCAAAGAATAATAAAAAGTTCAAGTCTATATATTTGCCTATGTATATATAGTACTATAATAAAATATATACATGTACGTATATATATATATATTTATAGAGGTCTTTTGCTCTTTTTAAGCCCTCACTTAGCCATTGTCTCTATTGTCAAATATTAAATATCGATTAGAGAGCAACAATAACAAAAAACTATAACAATAAACTGATTTAATTTCTAATATATATTAAGTCCATGAGGGGTATTTAAAGCAAAATGCAAACATTGCGTAAAATGTAAAAATACGTTTTAGAAAATCAATAAAATATATTTACAAAATATATAAAATATATGTAAGTAAGAGTAAAAATCGATGGCGACTTAATCATGTCCCCGTCCTTTTGTCTGTTGAGATCGTAAATTTGATATAGTAAATTCCTATATATAGAATCTAGGGCATACCCTTTGCCTATTTATTTCTTTGTTGCGGACGTTTACTTGCCACCTTGCCAGCGCAAAAAGGCCAATCAGTTAAGCAGAGCCTGTTCGGAAATCCGTTTTCTATTTCTTCATTTATTTATTTATCTTTTTCTTCCCACAAAATCCGACTTTACTTGTTAGGACTCTTTTACAAGTAATAAAATCAATAAAACGTCTCTGATGCTGCGTGAAACCTTTTTTTGTACAACTATCTGTCAAGGCTTTTAAAGTGCCCTTTAGTCTCCGCAATGATTTGATGACTTGATTCAAATCAGATCCTGCGACCCTGACCGTTTAGCGACAATCGTCAGTAGATAAGCAGACAGGCGTTAAGACCAACGCGTAGACAATGCTAAGGTGGTTCCTTATCCTATACTGATCAGAAACAAACCTATATACTGAGGGTCATTAGTGATGCAAAGGAAATGAAAAAAATTTCTGATATTTTCTTTCGCTTACTATTAACCTAAGTGGAGATATTTCGTAGTAAAATACATTTCAACAAAAGCGGGAGCGGAGGTCAATTTGTGTCTTTACCAAACGCATAAACCTCAAAGAAACCTTGCAAGAATTTGTCTTGGCTACAGAATTGGAATACACCAATGGATCCTTAAGAAATTCAGTCCTTCAGTCGCACCTACATTGCCACAGTTCGGAAATTCATACTCGACACAGGGAAGCGTATGGGAAGCCCAAAAGTGCCTACTGAACATAATATCAATTAATTGAGTACCCATCTGCTCTTCTTCTTTTTTTTTTTTGAAGAGTGCCGCTCAAACCCTCATAGAGCTTAATCCAAGAACCTATTTCTTTGATAAAAAGGAATTACGATAACAAAAAACAATGATAATAAAAAAACTTTGACGTTTGACACGAATACGAGAGCTTCCTTTACGACTATATATATACCCTTCACCCGACATGAATTGATTTAAAATTTTAAAAGTGAATTTTGTCACATGCAACTGCATGTGTGCTTTTTTTCCTAATTATCGAAAAGTGCGAGAAAAATTTGAAAACTTGACAACGCCACTGTGAATGTATTTCAATAGACTCAGTTTCGCGGAAAAGCATTCGATTTCCCTGCAAATAGGCGAGAAATTAAAAGATGGCCAAGCATCCCGAAATTGTAATATATCTGAACGAAGCCTTTATTACGATAAGAAGAAACTGCGATGATTTCTTCTTTCATTGCTTACATTGTTCGCTGGAATTTTTTGGTTTCAGAACACATACCTTTTCCTTGCCGCAACTGTAACGCTTAAGGGCTGATTATGAATGAAGAGAAAAGTGATTGGATGCAACACATTTTGGAAACGAACGATATTGAAAAGCAAATAAGAGTGCATGAAAGGTTTCTCCACGCACAACAAGTGACAGACATGAAGAAATGTGATGATCGAAAGTTCAAAACACCCGGCATAACATAAGTTAAGGTTTAAAAAACAATATTAAAAGTGATTGTGAAGGAAATATATATGAACGAGAGGAAGAATTATATCCGGGTGTGATCACATCTCTTATATCCATCATCGTGGCTCTAAAAAAGACTCAACAAAAAAAGGGAAAGCTCAATTTTCATACTCTATAATATTGGATGGGCGTGGCTTATCTTTTTTATTTTCACATAAAGAATATATATAAAAATTTATATCGTATGCGTGGAGCAGGTATTACCATTCTTGCAACCATGAATCCGTCTACGACAGCAATTAACCAACAGATGAGACATGAGATGAGACATGGGATGAGACATGATATAAGACATGTTTAAAGCGAGTCAGAATTCGATCCCGATTAAGAGTAATTTTGTACTTCATCGGGCCTCTCAAGCTTCCTTTTGGCCGTTGCAAGCGTTTCGACAAATATTAAAGATATCCCTCATCCTTCGGTGAGTATGAGTATAAAAATATTATATACGAGTTGCTTAAATCCAATATTGGACGTTATGGGTAGAGATTGTTGCAAATGAGAATAGGAAGCGTCTCAATAATAGGCAAAGATATGAAGAAATGAATTTTTATTAATCCCGAAGTTGATCGGTGCAATGTTGAAGCAATCATTCATTTGATTAACGCTTTAATTCTTTCGGGAGATTCTGAGAAAATGAAAGGGTTTTGCGATAGTTGGTTTTAAAAGTTTGACGTTAATTCAGAAATATATGGGGGAAGGCATGACAGGAAGCTGCATTAAGCTTTAGACAATGTCTCGTAAGGCGTTGAACTAAGTAAACTTTTTAAAGTGAAAAAGGAAAGAAAATGACAAAAATTAATTCATGCGTTCAATACATAGCCAGTTGACGTAAATACGTTGAAATTTTGGTGTCATTTACCATTTCTTTCGTTCACGCATATAGACGAAAAATGATAGTAGAAAAAACAATTGTTTTTGTTTCACGGACACAATAGTAAACAACAGTAACATGAATGAATTACTTAAGCCGGTAGCAGTAACAAATTCTGGCAAAACAAAAAAAAAAAAAAACTACCGCCTTGAAGCATAAGCGATTTGCTATGCACACATAACTTATTTGTGAATGAATACGGTCCACACTCATATCTTTGAAGCAGAAGGCATGTGGTTCACCATTTTACAAAGCATGCTCAGTATAATCGCAATAAACTGACACTTGCTGGCACAATGCACCCCCAAGTAACAACACGACGACTTAGGTTAGTTTGTTACATTTAGGCGCCAAATCTCTTTACATAACCTCATGTATTAACAAAGCGAATATAACCCTTATGTCGCATATGGATGCAGCTTGAATTTTGCGAACAATTTCACTCAAAAATTAGTTTCAGTGCAACCATACGTGTGTGACTAGCTAAAGCGGCTGTCTATAGATCTAACTAAAGCAAAAACAAAAAAAAAAAAAATAATAATAATAATAATAAAAATAAATAAATAAATAAAAAGAATTTTAATGTGTTTATTAATGAAATAAAGATAACTCTGTGAAAGAATATTTTGACATGTCGGCCGGTAAACATTTAAAATCAGTATATTTTTGGCGGTAAGTTATTCTGTGCCAACAATTCGAGGCTTCGTTTTATCGTTTTTTTTTTGTTTTTTTTTTTTTTTTTTTTTTTTTTTTTTTT
>KK502472.1:299923-323128 GCA_000688735.1 Glossina austeni | reverse complement strand
TTTTTTTTTTTTTTTTTTTTTTTTTTAATATCACTTTCCCATAATTTATTTAATCGTTAGCTCTTAAATTATACGAAAACACGCAACCTACACATTCACAAAAACACACATATATTGTGACATAATTTATTTCAAAGACATTGTGATTAAAGTGCAATCACATCAAAATCAAAGATAATCAATTTATAAAAATTACAAGTGCATATCATATTGTCGGACAAAGAATAAATTTTAAATGTGAATTTTTGTAAGAAAAAATTGATAATTTTTGGTTCTTTTATACATAAATTTTAGTTTAGTTTCATTTTTCTCATTTATATCGGTCTTCGTTAACTATTGTATTAAATTTCGGCGTAATATCGGTTTTATATTGTAAAACATTTTTGTCGCTTTTTCGTCGGTTTTTATTTATTATGGGTGGACTAGCTCTTCATTCATTCTATATATATATATATATGATATATTCCAACGTTCAGGTGCAGGTATTTCCGAAGAGAGAAATCTGAGTAAGAATTGAGCAAGAATTCCTTTTCGATCATATATGTGTTCACAAGCCTATAAGTATGCAAATATGTTTTACGCGACCTTCAAAGCGTATTTTGGGATATCACAGGGAATGAAAAATACAATTTTAATAAAAATACTACGATTTGCGGGTGATCTTTGCCAAAAGCCTTATCGAGATACAAAATTCCGAATATTTCGACAGAATCAATTTAATTAAGAGTGATATATAGAACGATTTGAAATTTGACATAACCACAAAGTGTCAGCTACGATTCATATATAAATAATTTAGAAATTGCAAAAGAATTTACCGCTGAATCCAAAGTTAGTCAAAACATTCCTTGCAACGATAAGCTAATGATTGACAACTTCATCAAAATGCGATTCATTTAGTATTTCAAGTGCAATCTTGTTCGTTTTTGTTTTAACCCTTTGCAATCCGAATTTTCTTTACTTACTTCGCTCTTAAATTACTATTTTCAAATAATATAATGTCAACTCTGTGCATCGGAAGGAGCATCGGAACGTTAAAGCTCTTCCACTGTCGTTGATCTTCAGGCGATAATATTATGTTGCAAATATCTTGCACGATGTTAAGTATCGAGAACGGCAGAAGATTTTATAGAAGCTCTATCATTTTTTTTCTTTTTCTTCTTCTTTCATATGACCAGTGAATCCACTATGTGTACGTGCGGGCACGATGGTCAGGATCAAGAAAGATTGTAGATAGAGATGGAGGAACTACGGAAGTAGTATTTGGGTTGTGGATTGGGTTCGACATGAAACTTTGAACATCGGAAACGGTCGGACTACTACTGGTAGGCTCTTCGAATCGCTGGCAGTGCAGTCATACAGTACGCGGGCACTTCGCAGACGAGAGGTTGCGAATGCTGAGATCACCAAACTCAGCGTACACAGTATGTGTAGTACTAGATGAGATTCTTTCTCTCCGATCCGAATGATCTTCTTTGACAGCCTGGGTGCGCGTGTGTTGTTAAAGTGAAACTGTTCCGTTCCCAATAAATTACATTTTATTTGATGATGGCAATGTCAACGCTGATTATGTTTGTGCGGTTCTATGGAACACCCAGTACTACCCTTCGATTCAGAATTTCATTCTAGAACTCATTCTACGTATATATCTAGACTTTTATTCTACATCGATGAAAGCTGGTCTGTCCACACGTCCATCTTGTCTTCTTCAACTTGACTTGTTCTAGTCGTAGCCCGCAATTTTTAAGATATTTCGATAAAATGCATTATGACGACTTAGCTTGGCCCAAGGACGAACGCTATTGAAAATAGTTCCCATCGGACCACCTTTCGGCCAGTTCCCATTTAGTATCCTATACTTTTTTTTTGGAAAAGTGTTTATATGAATAATTGTGGAGTTGCGTACAATGATGGGCCACTGGTCCACTGTAATGTTTTTAGTTGCTTTCCTACAAATTTCTCGAGTGCTTCGTTATAACTGTTCTGTGCTCCTTCTTGACTGGCCTAGATCGGGTTAACGTTCTTGTTCTTCCCAAACTGGGCCTACGAATATCTTTTGTAGTTCTTTTCATTTAAGACCTACCCCTTATTCGATCAATTGTAAGCCGCGTGGAGGAATTCGCCTAAAACTCTTTATCCTTTGTTCACTTTCAACAATTGCTTCTTAAAGTAAAATTTCAATTTCTGAGAGATTAATCCGGCTAAACTCGTCCTTTCGAATTAATTTTCATCCCATGAAAACGGAGAAATGAGAGGAAAGGAAATATTTTTTTTAGCACACGTTGTGCATATTGAATCCGGTCAAGGATTGCTCGTAAAACCCAGTTCGAACGGTCGACTAATACGCTTACAATCATACTCACTGTCGATGGGTAAAAAGTTTTCCCATTTCATTCTGAAAATCCAGATATACGCGTACCTTCGCTTGATATCCGATTCGGAATCGGTTTTATTCATTTAGATCAAAGCATTTCGTGCAGAAAATTGCAAAAATTTCATTAAACTAATTTGCGTGAGAATGGGTGCATGAGTAAGGAATGTAAGGATATTCCCGTTCTCTGTTTACATTTAAATCCAAATACAGATTTTATTCTCTAATAATCATTAAGAAAGTGATAGACATTTGTGTGTATATCTTACACTTTTCTATGTTTATGACAACCTAATGTCATTATTAATTAGACGAATCACAACGAAAGCATAAGATTGATTAGGTAATGGCAATAGTAAGAGTAGTAAGCAGAAGCATGGTTGCTATGACGGACCAGGTTTGCTTTTACATGCATTAAGCATTAGCGGTAAGGGTTAGTCTCAATATCTTTTTCTTGCAAAATTCTCATTTTCATAAGATATTAAGTATCTTAATATACAGGAGAGAGAAAGTGAATTAACTGCGAACACTCATTGTGAGCAAAAGTAAATGTGAAATGAAAAAAAATACTCCAGTTGGAGTTTAACTATGCAAAATATTTCCTTAACGTTGATAGAATTTCAACTAATTCAGTTTTCAATTTTCATTTGATATGGAAGTCGCTGATATTTCAATTTTGATAATAATGCAGCACTCAATAAGTTCATAGGATAATATATATAAGTCATCACATCATTGACGAATCCATATAAAAGAACTGTAACTGAATGCAAATGAATGATCAGAATGTCCAACCAATGAGGATTGATAGTCTGAAAAAAATCGTATGGATTCGTCGAAAGCCGCTCTGCATGTGGCTGATATTTTACGAACTTATTGAGTTATGTCTCAATTTCCAACAAAGGTATTGGATCGGTATCCTTAATAATTAAAGTTAAGTTGCTTTGTTTGTCGTTGTAAACCAGAAACTTTATATTAGTTATCGTTTCGCATCTTTCGTACGTTATCTTGGAAGGTCAGTTTCCATTATCATCGAGTATTTCCATCAAAAAGTTTTCTTCTTAAATATAAATTTGATTAAATCGATTATTTCGATAGCAGTAGGAGACGTCGATTTATCTAAGAGATGCCACCAAATACTCACACATTCCATACAAAAGAAAAGGCAATACCAACAAAACTAAGAAATTTCTATGCATTCTCATCAAAAGCATCGGACACATGATCGAGTGCTTTCAAGGAAAACACTTTTGTTTCAATTAATCTGGTAAAACGAACCATGCCGAAAGGGTTCTAACTGAACTCTAACCGACCGATATACTAACAATCGTTTATCAAATAGAAGCCTTGACGCCCATACTGGATCAGACTTTTCCAAAAATGATATAAGGTTTCGGAAAATAGTAGCGCAGGTAACGCAGACCATATTCGTAATAGATTGGACCCTGTAACCATTTATGGGTTAGATTCATATATAATAAGAATGCTTATATGGTAAGCAAATCGAAAAATAAACCTCTATGGTCCAAACTTAGCTCAGTGAATTTATTCACCAAATCACTTTTCTAGACCAATATTTGTCTTGAACAAAAAAAAAAATCCATTGAAATGCTTCTGTGTAACGACGTGTCAAGAAGTGGATTAAAAAAATAATTGTCTGCGTTCGTTTGGTTTGCTAAAATATCATTTTTTGCTAAGGTTTGTCGAGAAATATTAAAAATAACGATAGTTTTCATATAACGTCTTATGCCAAAATAAACCGTTACTTATAACGCCTTAGTGAGTGATTGAAAGAATAGTTCAAATCCTTGGACCAAATCATTTCAAGGCATCAAATTTCATGAAAATACCGTTAGGTTGAACATGCGTATGTACGGATAAATATCAAATGTCTGGGTGGAGGAGGGACAGATTGACAAACATGCTTAAATCGATTCGGAATATGATTCTGACTCCATTGTACTCGGTATTATACTTTACACCACGAGCGGTGTAAGTTTGTTAAGATGCCACCTTTTATCTTTCCCTCAGCCTCTTTTTCTGTCCAAAAGTCTGTCCATGTAAATTTGTGTTCAGCCTACAAGTCGCAATTTTTGAGGTATTTTGCTGAAATTTGTTACACTGACGTGCTTTAATCCAACGACGAGTGCTGTTGAAAATGGTTGGCATTGGACCAATTCTTCGAGCACTCCCCATACAACAGCCTATTTTGAAAAGTTCGTTCCGACGAAAACTGTGTCTCTCTAAAAGGTAAAAAGGTACAATTTTTACTTTTTCACGGTGAAAATTAGTTTATAAAAGTAAATTGGCAAGGAAATCAAGGTTATCGAATTTGGACCACGTAGCATCCTTTTTTGGCCACCACCGCAAATAAGGATTCCTCCAAAATGCGGGCTTTCATATAATATATGCTTTCGCAAGGAGATAATGTGTTACTGTTGGTGTATTATTATCAAAATAACTGTGGGAGGCGAAGTGGTGTCGGCATCTGCCGACCATAGGACTCTTACTTATTTTTATTAGCGATTAATGAATGGACCTGAATACAAGTAAAATTTCATCTTTCATATAAATTAAACGATCTTCCGATCTAAGAGTTTTTTGCATGTTATTCATATAGAACAATTATATATATATATACATACATTATATATTTACACCTTAGTCTTAGTACTTATGCAGTGGACGGATTGATGTAGATGTCCATCCCGATACGAAATGGCCAAGCTACTAAAGTTAACGAGGCTACCCTAGGCTTCCTATTAGTCTTCTTTTAGTCTAATAGTTTTATAAATAAACGAAATCCTTAAGAGCTTCTATCTGATTTTCATTCAAGTGACAGAATCAAGTTTGTAAAATTTAATATTTGTTTGGAGTATGATATCGTTGGAAACATTTAAGTTTATGTAGCGGTACTCTACAGCTTTTGCAAATTTATCGAGTATATCCTGAGTTTTCATGCGCAGAACATACTTTACATTGTCTGTGGGGATATTTTTTCTTGCCGCCAGTAACAATTTGTATAAGTATATGTTTATTCATATCCATCGAAAGTCTATCTGACTATCGGATCAATTCTGGGCGACTGTTTTGTTCTTTCCTTACTTGTTGCAGGCTCTTCTTCCATGTTGTCCAGACTTTGCGTTTCTTTTTCCTCTATTAGTTGTTTCGCAATTTTGAGTAAAAATTTTTTATAGTCTATTCTCGTATCGAAGAGAAGCGGGCATCAAATTATATCCACATATAAATATATCGGTCGTGCACCGACATTTTAAAAAATGGGCAGATTTCCCCGAGCGGTCGGCAATGTGTTAACAGAGAAACAACGGAAGTGGTAAGCAAGTTCATTAGTCCATATGATACCAAAATTTTTACCAAATGGACGACAAAAAAGATAGGCACACATTGGTCTTAGGTTGATAATGTTACTCTCCGAGGTTATTGTGCCGTTAAACGAAATACGAAGATAACCAATTCTCAGTTCTCGACAGAGGGCGTAAAGTATTACATGAACAATTCCCCTATGGATAGATAATGTAATTATTGCATGTATATGTGTAGTCATTTCACATTTCATATTTGAAATGCTTTCTTCTTCTTCTTCTTTTATTTAATTTTAATCAGCTAAAGGTGTGTTGCTTAGATTGATGCGTATTGAAGCGTATGGCCTAGTGGTTAAGCCGTCCGCTTGCCAAGCGGAAGACCCAGGCTAAGCCCCGAAGTGTGCTTTACTAACGCTACTTAACAAAAGTAGGCGCTACACAGGGTTATTGTTATTAGAAATTCTTTCATTCAACAGTCTTGCCCGTGCATGTACAAAAACAAAAAAAAATGTATTTCTTTTATCACTTTCTTTAGGTTAATTTCAAACACCCGCGCTTGTGTGCTCATATAATTTTAATAGAATTATGTCTTGGTTTTCAAATATTTGCAAAGTGTGAATTACTATCGATCATCGTCTGGGAGACACTCTAACCAGATCTGATTGCGCGTGAAAATGTGTAGATCAACATGATGAGGGCATGCAGGTTATTAAATAAAGAAGCTGAGCCATACAACAGGAAGGGGATAAGGGTTTGATTTTATCTACGATTAGTCTTAACTCAATTGAGTCAATGACGCACACACCGCACCGGACGAGAAGGCAAGATCAACCATTAAAGTAATCATCGTTCGTTTAATTTTTGAAAAAATTTAATTCATCGCTTGCTGTAATAAAGTAATTGGTCGAAGTGAAGAGCTTTTAGCTTTCATTCTCTGAGCTGCCTATCCAATGCTGACCGATTAATCTCTTTCAAGCCGAATCCATTTTTTATTTTCAAGCCTCCTCTTTGGCATAACATTTGGAAGCAGGAGCAACACTGGACTTTCAATACGTGTTTTCCTTGATTTTCGTATCTCTTCTTTCCACGTAACTCTTCTACATACTAGGACTAGTCAGGTCCAAGATATCATACAAAACTAAACCATAAATTCTTACAAAAAGGATACTTTGAACAACTTGTAACCCTTGAGCAGTTACGGTAATGAGTGACCAGATAGACTAGTTGAAGAAAACTATGATTCGAAAAAAAAAATTGTAACGGGTTTTATTTAATATTTCAATTTTTCCCTTACCCTTCACTCTTGGAGAAAATTGCAATTTTTTATTTTACTGACCCGACCACTATATGAAAGGCGATCAAGATTCTTAGCCTAACGATTAGTGCAACTTGATACTTGCGCTTAAGTATTACTGGCAAAGAACATATAACAGGCAGAAGGGCCCCTCATACAGCATCGTCGTATATATATTAATTACAATCGCCTAAAGTGATCGGTTTAAAATATATAAAATTTCTGCTTACATCAATCACAAGAAGAAGAAGATTAATAACTAATACCATTACATCTTCTTTGTATCTCGAATTTAAACATAAAAATGGAATTTTGCTTAGAACTTATTACTGCTCTTAGGAGATGCATTACTCGGTTTTTTTTTTTTTTTTATCTGCAATTAAAAAATTTCTCAGAGGACGTAAGAAGCACGACTACCAAAACATTCTTCTGTGGGTTCAAGTCCCAAGTGCGGTAGAGTTCATTTTGGTCGCAGTTTTAGAGTGTGTTTAGTCGGTGAAGATATAACACTTATTGGGATTGGGCACACATCCGACATCCGACATACTCACTTCACACACAGATACCTCTGAGTGACGAATCATATTAAAAAAAAAAAACCTCGAAAATATTGGTTTTAGACATGTTTCCCACCATTGAGTAAACCCCGATTAGCATTGCGGGAGCCATTCCAGTGCCGACAAGCCTTATTCAGAGAAGTACCAGAAGTATCAGTGCAGAGACGTCATTAACATTTGTATTGGCGATGACATTGGCAAGGAACGACATCATGGCATTAGGTAAAGTAAAGCTCGCCCACCTAACTGTGGGCGAGAAACATGTGAACTAACGCTGCCTGAAGTTGGTGGACGCTTGGAAGCTATTGTTTGATATCGTGGTTGCAAATTACACGTTTTTCACGTTCACCTTTCCAGTCCCACATCTGTTTCTTTACTCAAGTTTGAAGGGGACCTCCTTAACATCTGTCTGCGGATTGTTAGAGGTTCTCGTCTGCCACGGGTGTGTTTCATTCAGTAGTTCTAAGATTTTTATATTTTTTCTTCTGTAGTTATAGTTTAAGAGACTATTTGGAGAGTTTCAGGCGACTGAAAGTACATACCCTTGAAGGGATTTTCGACGTGTGCTTCCGAATGCTGTCAACGTTAAATAAAATATGTTTTGTAGCGTTTGCAAATTTTTAAAGGAAGTATTTTACAAATTATTAAATATAATATAAAAGTAAGAAAAGAAAAAAGAACTAAGACTGACTCTTATCGGGTCACACATTCAGTACAGCTGGAACAAAAGAACAGCACACAAGCGACATTATTTTGCAAATCTAGCAGAATTGCTTAAGTTGTTACACTAAACTGTTTAGGTTAAGTGCAATGGAAACTGAAAGTGCAATTTTCCGATACATCAGCAAACAGTAGCTACAACAACGAAAGAAAACCAAACACATGCTCACTCTATTGTGTATTTTATACAGTAAAAGAGCTATGCTTGGGCTTGAACCGACTCTTGCATACATATTACAATCCTTATAACTTGTATCTACAGTAGGGAATCGATCGCAATCCCTATAACTTTAATGGCTCTGATAGGCAATCATCATCTATTTTCAAATCGAAAGTTTCTGTAGGGTTTAAAAATGATGATGCCCACGTTTTCTTTCTTCACAATCGTTTTACTCGTGTAAGCCTTTTAAGGCCATTTCTAAATGGATGACCTCCGCTTGCAAGCTTGGCCTGTTGATCGAAAACTACTCGTTTGATGTGTATTGGGCGCTGAGTTCTATTTTAAGTATTTCGAGGGATGGACGGACAGACGGATTCATACGATTGAAAAACTTGTAATCTTCAGGGGATCGCTTTTTTTTTTTAAGTAGAACAAATGCAAGGGAAAAGTCAATGCATCCACATCTGCTGGCGTTTGGTGTAAAAAGGAAACAAGCGTATACTTGCACACACGCGCATATAGATGTATTTACTCTTTAGAAGATAAAAGTTCAACATACGCACTAAACAAACATCCATAAAATATTTTGTGAAATTAAACAAAATAAAAAAAAAGGTAAAAAAAGTTATATTCAGTTTGGAACGAACCTTTAACACCCAGCCTCTCAAACAACCCATGCATTATACTGTCAAAATATTTGATTAAATGCATTCGTGTCCTTAGTCGATTGAGGCGACTGCCTATATACTGAGCAACAACTGCAGGGAGTTTCCAATAAACTCTTCTTGTCTCTTATGCTCTGTAAGTTTCACTTTTTTTACCGATTGCGAATTGCGAGTGAATTGTCTCCGCTTTTAAAAACCACTTATGTGGCCTTTCACTTATAGTGTTTTCATCTCAACCTTCTACCTCCATTTTCGCGATCATAGATGATTGTTAGAAAGAGACAGACAGAGCGAACGAACGAACCGAAAGACATGATTGTATCCACTAAGATTCCTATGCTGATTGTTGAGGACAGATTTAAAGCTTGCATGTTACGAGGCAAAGGCTGAACTTAGAACACCGTTATTCTGCGAGGGCTGATAAAACAAAACAAGAAAATTAGAAAAGAAAAGAAAAGAAAAGAAAAGGGAAGACGTTAAGATAATATAAAATGCACTCATGTAAGCACATATTATTATATAAACGAGTTTATTCGTTATTATTTTTCTTGAAAATTTCGAAAATGCACAGAAGTATCAAATTTTTGACAATAGAAATGCTTGCGTGAATGGTCAATAACTCAAACATTCCGTAGAAGATAAGAACACACACACATATGCAGGCACATACAACACACACTCGTACGCACAAACATACCCAAAAGAAAAGGCACACATTCTGCATTTGTAAAATAGTTGCATGCCATTCACTCATTCACTCATTCGCATGCGGGTCCAGCATAAATAGCTTATTTACTTACTTATGAAATTGATTTATCTACTTGACTAACATAATCCCTCTCCGCTCCATCTCCCTTGAATGGTCTCCCTTGCTTGGTGCGTTCTCCTATATTGCAATCTAAATAATTAGTTGCTCTACGAGAAAGTCTTTAAGACTTTAATTAAAAATTTATAGCATACGCTGTCTCTCGCATTGATATGTTCGCAACACTTCCCAAAACACAAAGCGTTCTTATTGCAGTTGTGTAAGGTCAGAAAATAATGCATTGGGCCAACGGCCATATAAGCAACGAAAGACGGAAAATCAAAACTATTTCTATGCTGGATGATGTACATGTAAATTTATAAATTCACGCACACACTCGCAATGATGAGATTCATTACTTTTTATAAACGTCAGACGAGTAACAACATTTAGTAAATTACATGCGACATTGACTTATGACCGTCGGCAAAACAGTTATGTGTATACACGCTTGTGCTGTACCCGCTATTTATAGTCAAAAACCAAACATTTTCAATACTCATAAGTTTTTTGCAGAAAAATTCGATTCAACCTTAATGCAAACAGTGGAACTTCCCTACAGCGGACACACAGATTCTCCAGTTTATGTTTTTCAAACTCGAGACTCATGATATTCCGCTGCTCGATACCGTCCGTATCACTTGATCGTGGATAGTGAGAAGAAAATGTTCACTTCAAAGTTCTCTTATATTCCTAAATGTGGGATTATTTACAATTTATTTTTAGCGATACTTCTTGACTGCTCAACACAACTATTCCTTCTTCGCTAACTCTGTCTTCCGCAGATATTCTACTTATAGACATTTTTACAAGCATTTTATTATACCCAAAATTCATGGTTTTATTTTTAATCCCTGTCTGCTTTTCCGCTAATCGTTTTCATCGGCCGGCAGCTGCATGACGCGCCGCGAATGTGCATTTGATTTCTCCCTCTTTTAGAGACCTTACCACTTGGGAAAATTACTTCGCTCTAATCAACTAGTTTTGGGATTTCCGTAACAATATATTTACCAGGATGAACAGACAAGTCATTGATTGGTATTTTTTCAATGCAAAAAATCTTCTTCTTTAACTGAATGAAAGCGTTATACATCATTAACGGTAGGTTTCTCCCATCCTTCTGACAAAACATGAATTCTGTTCCGAGAGGATATTTGGTCTTCTAAAGCTTCTTCTACAAAAGCACAAAATTTCAAGTGTCGTTGCACGAATGGAAGCATTGCCTACCAAGAGCATAAGTTATTGGTCTTCATCATAAGGTATTAATTCTTCGGGAAAGTTTTCTTGTTACCATAGTGAAGGTAAAAAGACCATTAAGCTCGACATCATCTTACATGCCAACATGGGACAACAGGGGAACAGGAAATTTTTGCACCGTGCACCGTCTCTCTAAAGCATTCCACACTAAAGTGCAACATAATTTCTGCAGGAAACTACAATAAAGCATTTTATTGCCAATGACCATCGAAGCGGTCCTTAAGCTCGGGCGAGTGTTATTACAGCTTCCCCTCCCCCTTTTATTAATAAGATGAGCCATACGTGGTTTATCGGCAGAGTCATCTCCCCAAATTGTGAACGGACCTCATTCTATTGTTGCTTGGTCGGGGCGCGTTTTTAAAAAGTCGACATCATGGGATACTTTTACGTTTGAAGCGATAGGGGCAGTCTTTGCAACAATTGTGCCCCATTAGTAGCGGCGTTAAAAGAAAACCAATTTTTCATTGTTTACACAAGAGCCGATAAACCGGTGTGTCCATCTTCCTTTTTGTAAGCATTACATGGCTGCTAGATGGCGCTTCTCCCCCGAAATCAAATGTTGTGCGTAAAGTTGGCCTTTTGCCAGTAGGTCCTATCGGAATTATCTGCGCTAAAACAATAATATTAACCTCGGAGCTTGTGCGAAAGGCCCTACATACCCTCATCGCACTTGTGTCCTACTGTAGAACTCGTTTACAGTATTAATGCCTTTACCGTTGCCACTAGCAAGCGTTTCCAATTTTCTTTTCAAACTTTGTTTGTCATTATTTTTAATATAGTTTTAACAACCCCGCTACCCACTTTCGAGCTTCAATGTTTTTCAGAAGGACTTTGAATCTTAGCCTGTCATCGAGCAGTATTCCAAAATATTTAATGGATTCCTTAGTGGTCGTGTGACAGTGTCGAACGTAACGGTTACGTTCTACTTCTTCTTGCGGCTCTTTATCAAAACTGCTTTTGTTGTGTCGTCTGGCAAGCTTTAGGCCAACTGACGCCAACCCTAAACGGATAATAATGATCGTGTATTCGGCTGTGCTAACAATGTCCTTTACGTGTTCGATAATGATTGCTACCGCTACGTCATCAGCCATGCGCAGAATTTCAACAGCGGGGTCCGCGTCTATCTCATAGCTTAAAGTTCTCTATTTGAAACGGTCTGCTATTATATTTTTGAAATAGTTTAGGATTTATTTCTGATCTGAGAGGTATGACAATGCTCTTCGAACCTGATAGATTGAGCGAGCTTTTAACGTTCAACATAACTGCGAATCAACTGTCCGTCCGGCATCTTTTACAGCCTTACTTGCGGGAAAAACAATTTTCTTGATATTGTTCACGTCGATCTTTCTCTAATTCCAGGTGATGCAGGAAATTTTACTTGTAAGATGGAGGGACGGATCATTCACCTAATCAATAACATGCACATCATGTACATATCTAGTCATAACTTTCCTTGATTTTTTTTTGTGCTCAGGAAATGTGCCTTGTGCGTTTAACCAGGTGACGGGCAGACAGAAGTGAGCGAAGAGGAAGAGATAGGAACAGGCCTCATATTACTGGGTGCATGGCTAGTGGGCGAGTGCGATGCCTTATTGGTGCTATTCAAGTAATTAAATAAATTGAAAGTCATGGTCGGTCCTCAACCGTGGAACCCGACTTTAAAACAATCCCCCAGCAGCCGTCTTTCTCACGGTCCATGATGTTCTTACAATCAAGTCGAATATCTACAAAGACTATTTTCCTTTTGTGCCCTTCTCCATCTATAAGGCTTCCCGAACATCCCCACGCTTATCAAAAACATAGGTCTTTTCCTGATTAGCAGATTCTCTAAAAAAGAGAAAAAAAAGACAAATGTTTAGATGCTCCTCGGTTTTTACAAATGTTCTTGAGACCCTGGCCCTATTGAATTGACTTTCGAAAGTGGGGACGAGATTCTATTAAAAAAACAAATATCGTGTCATTTTAAAAGCTCTAAAGTAAAAGGAAAAATTTTTATATCACAATGGCCGCGTTCCAAACTTACTTCGAAAATAATTGCAACAAAAACATTAAATCCACTTAGTTGTCTTAGAGAAAATTTTGAGCTCGTTCCAGTCATAGTCGAACAGATGACATGGATGGATAAGCAAGTTATCCCCCTCTCCTTACGAACGCACAAATGTATGTTGTAAGGCTTGCATTGCCTATCTCTGTGGGTTACATACATTCGACAAATCTAATGAATTCTCTTTGATGGGCGTAAAGAACGAATCATTCAATGGGAATAGGATTCATAGGTAATACTAAAAAACCTTGGTTTCAAAAATATCGTGATACCAAACTTCAACCAAATACGTTTGAAGACTTTCGAAGGATTTGCTTGAAGAGATAGAGAGAGAGAGTGAAGAGTTTGAAGACTTTAGAAGGATTTGCGCGAAGAGATGATAAACGCTAGATATATAAGCAACCGGAGATTTCTCTAAGATATCACATGACCTGGATTGCGGTTATTTGAGAAAGGTTTGGCTCGATGAAGGTTTGGCTTAGCTTTTGTAAAAGCTTAGCGGGCGTAAAGTATTCACACGGCCTCACTATTATTCAAAACGATTTAGGGTCGGCCGATTGTTAATGGATTCAAACTTTGCTTACAAAACTTGCAAAACTCTCATACGTTCGTCGAAGCGGATTTATAGTCCTCGGATTGTATATTATATGAGATGTATTGCGGTCGGTGATGATCGCATGCCAGCAGTAAGACGAGGCAAGTAAGTCGGCCAAAGCCTTGTTTGCACTGCTGCACGTCGTAAATATGGTGCAATTAAAGCAAATCGTTGCGCATCCGTGTGGAGGACAGTTATACAAAATCAGATATTTTTACAAGAAATGTTAACCTGTGATGCTAATCTTACTTAAATAGTATTATCACAAACATTTTGCTTATAATTCTTATTAGAAATGGAATGTAAAAAGACTTGAAACTTTAACTGTAATGAGGAAGAACTAAAACTAGAATATAAAAAAAAAGGAAAACCTATACTCAACAACCTATATGTAAAGCCGTTATTTAAAGTCTTTATGCACCGATGTGCTCGTGAAGAATGCGTACCGTAAGGTGATTGCATTTACATAAAATAACGAAATAATTTTTTAATAATAAATTAAAAACACCACTACAGATGAATGCATAGGATTTTTAGATAAAACTAACCTGCAAGACGTTCCGATCAGTGGTCTACATGTTACAGTTATTTCAGTTACGCTAGAAGAATCTTAATTTTATGGGTAGCGTCATCAATAGTCACCCTATATTCGTATATCATCCAACGAACGCATCGAACAATGTGTTATAGGGCCGTGTTACTGTAAAATAATTATAAGGTGCATGTAAAGGACTTGTTGCGTTCCTTTTGTAAGAATAGAAAATTTAAGCAAAATATTAAGCAAAACTCTCTACCGGCTTCTATAAGGGATGGCTTGTTATTTTACTTGAAAGAATTTCTCAACGGGTCACCACTCCGTGAAGATGTATTGCTTTTAAGTTCTACATAACATACAGTGTAAGTAAGTAAGTCCCGCTAGAGTGCACACAATATCATTTTCAGAATCTTTAAATAAGTCGAGTTCAATGCCAAAAAGCAAAGAAGAAGAAAACGAAACACCAAATACGAGCGTGTCACTGCTTTGTCTTATTTCGGAAAAAAGTGTTGTAGGACTGTGAGATGTGTTCAAAAATGACGACACGGAATAATATCGATAGCAGTGGGAACACTGTAGCGCAGGTCAGCGAAACATTGGCAGCTACGCCGATTACTCTTGGCACCTCCACTTCAGAAAATTAGCCAGGCCTTGTGCAAATCCAATGAAGGAACTGAAGAGCTAAGGAACGCTACTAGCTACCACCGATGATTCTAAGCGAGCAAGTAAAACAAAAAAAAGCGACTTTTCGACGAGATATTGGAGAGTTAGTCCACGATAAGCACCCAAAATTAAATGTAGCACTGCCACTACTGCTTGCGTCACACTGTCCTTCCTCTGATCAAAGTTTATTTCCAACGATTTCTTATTGTTTGCTTAAGCAGTTCTTTTATTCTTAAGACGGCATCCGAAAATGGATCCTTTTACGGATACTTCCAAAAATTTAATTTTGATTTCATGCCAGAACTTTCTTCTATATTTTCAATAAGAGGAAAAAGCTAAGGTATAAGGCTATCGATGGGCAATTCTTTCGGCAAAGTATTCTGTTAAAGAAAGCGTTTTCTTCGTTAAAAAACAAGGGGTCACAACTTATTTTTATACAATAAATAAATCGATCCTTCTAATAAGACAAAAAACTTTTCGCTCTCGCTTTCGCTTTATTCAGTGAATTCGAGCTGTAGTCGTAATATATAACGACTAACAAGACAGCAAAAATTATTTTTATTTTTTTTTTTGTTTAAAATTTGGTTCTAAGCTCATCGCTAATGAGAGCAATTATTATCAGCAGTGTTCACTGTAACAGGTAGGCGTTCTAAATTACTTTACATACAACGACGAGGGTAGAGATTTTGCTTTTGTCGTTAAAGTGTTCAAGTGTACATATGCTCTGATTTAAATTAAACTTAAGAGTACATTACATACTCATACGGAATATAATTTATCTTGAACTCGTTTACTGTCATTAATAGCATAAATTTTTTTTTTTTTTTTTTTCATAACAATCAGCAAAAAACTGAAAATGAGAAAACGAAGTAAAAAGAAAAAAATTTTTTTGTAACAGAAGTGAACGCGTACATATATATACACACTACGCTATTCATATTGAATAGTCTCAAGAGATTCGTAAAAATTTGGTAAGAAGTACTTGTTTGCCTTAGTTTGCTTTCACACAAAGTCTACACAAGCTTGTAAACTTATGTTAAACTCACATGGGTCGGTTTGTGCATAGAGAAGCAGGGCAACGGTTAAAACGATATATATTAAGAAAGATGCAGAACATTTCAGTTTGTCGGCATAGTTTTGTTGTTTAAGGGATATATACATATGTGTAACATAACATTTACGAACCCTCCTAGTAATTGTCAAAAAAAGCAAAAAGTCATTTAATAACTTACATCCGTGTATATGCATTATGTGCACCGGTTTGTTTAAAGGAAAAGAATAAAAAAAACGCACACACCATTGTGTTTATTTCTATAAGATTTTTGACGGAAGCATCCAGTAGTAGATAATTACCGCGAAATCTCTTATTCACCTATTGTATCAAATGTGTACAATTTGTTCAGGTGATATGAGTATATTTTCATTACTCTATGCCAGCTATTGTAACTGATTGCATTCTTGCGTTGGAGGTCACCAAATCTTTACATTTATAATGCTATTAAATACTTGTGTGACAAAAATTTATTTCACCACCTTTTTTGCTTGTAAAACTTTCTTTTATGATTATTGTGCACATATTTGTGGCGCGATTAGTCACATAAGCATAAAATATCTAAAGAATTTATCGTTTACTTCTCGCTTATCAAACGCTACATGATCATGAGGCCATGTATACACATATATTTAATATATATATTTTTATATAAGTGTGCGTAAAATCTTCTAAAAGTGGTAAAATTTAAAGTGAAACACACAAGCGAATGGTGATTGGTTGGTTGCATTTGACTTGACTTTAACACACAACACATATGTACCCATATGTAGTCTTCTTCGTCACCACATCACGTACTTTGTTAGGTATGAGTACTTTAAAAAGAGATTCACATGAGAAAAATCACGTATACGACCCAGTATATCTGTAAATTTTATTTATTATTGAATTGCTTGCTTACTCACATTTGATCTCATTTGGTTTTATTATGACTGTCTGCCGTCTTTCTCCATAGAGTATGTATATATATATATGTATATATACATATACATATATACATATGCAGTAGCATTTCTTTTATAACACAAAATTTAATTTTTCACTAAACTTGCACGCGCGATGAAGCCGAATTAATTTAAATACTCTTTCGCTTCTCTTCTACTTTTTTTTGTGAATAATAAAATTAAATATCATTTAATTAGTTTGGTTAGATATGACAGTTTTTCAAAGATTTTCTTTTGATTTCAAATTTTCCGTAAACTTAAACTGAATTTATTAAACGTGCAGTGATACGTTTCTTTAAGTGAAGTAAAATTGTGGTTTTGTTTTGATGAATGATGAGCAATTTTGGTTTTGTTATTGTGATATTTAATTGACAGGTTGTGTGGGTCTTGACATTTTTGGGCAAATTTTCCGAATTTCTGTTATGAGAATTTTTTTTTTTCGTTTTTATTTCATGTGAAACTAATTCTCGCCATTTGCTGTAAACGAGACTGTGAGCATTGCTACGTAACTATAAATACTTAAGTGGAGGAAGATCGGAGGAAGATTAAAAAAAAACCCTCAAAACAAAGAAAAAATTGTAATAAAAAAAACCTATAATCATCAAATCCTCCATCCACTATTTCACTTAATACAATTCTTCGTTTATTTTTGTGGTAAGCAAAGAAAAATTTTATCTCTTTTCGATCTAAGGGCATACTTGTGATCGGAGCATTTATGTGGGGATGAAGTGACTCGTATTCAGCAGGAGAAGTAGTTTTCTTCTCGAAAATTTTATAATTCTTTACCTATTTTCACCTATTTTTCGCTTATTCTTCGTAGGAATCCTTATTTGGTTTAGGGTATAGACAACAAAAAGGAAATTTAAATTTTTCCATTGTTTTACAACGAACAGAAAGTGGCGTGACTAGTTGTAGTTTGGAAACTACTAGTCGGAATGTCTTCAAATTTTAATGCATTGCATTCGAAAGTGGTCAACAGTCAATAGTGGTGACATCTATAAGCCGTCTTATTTACTAATTGAGTGATGCGTTACGTACTGTAGCTAAATCCGAGTCTTTCTTATGTGGAAAATGTTGTCGCTTCATTCATTCCTTCGATTTTATCCCAAAGCCTTATACATCACCTAGCAGAAAAAGTCATTTAACATTTCCTTGCTCAGTATGCTTATTTCCTATCTTTCCTTCCTTCCTTCCTTTTTACACACTGCTTGCAAATCCTACTTAGACAAGAAAGTATTGAGAAAGATAAACAAAATTTTTAAAATTTTTTCAAAATATCTTTCCTTTTAGTTTGATTTTGTTGATGGGATTTTTACACTCTCTTTGGAATTATTGTAATTGTATTCCCACAAGTAGTTGGGAATTGTTTGAGAATACTACCAATCAATTTTATGAAGACATTAATGCCACCGTAGGCTTATCGAGGTGAATGCCTGCCTGTATTATTAAGACAATTAATTGTTCACAAAAGTGATTTTCTTTTCGTTTCTTTTTTTTTTTTGACACTCAACTTCTATGTAGTACGGAAACGGAAACTATCGAACGTTTGACGGATAGTAGAGAACCAAAAATTAGCAAAGAATTTAAAGCTTCTCGTATTTATCAATCGTTTACTACCACCGGTACTGGGAAAGAGAGCTTAATAGAGAACTCGACATCACATTCAGTGCAACGCCAACAACGACGGCGAGCAAAGAATGAAACCATTAAAGCTGGTGTTATGCATAAGCGCACCGCTTCATCTGAGATGTTAAGTCGTAATATTTCAATAATTTTGGAAAATCTTCTAAAAAGTTACGAACAATCGCAATTACCGACACATGGTCAAGGTTAGTGTGTGTGTAGAGAAATTCAAAAAAATTATATTAAAAATATTATAATCTATTTTTAGGCGTTCCTACGGTAGTACGCACCAACATATTAATAAGAAGTATGGGTCCGGTATCTGAGCTAGATATGGAATATTCTATGGATTGTTATTTCCGTCAATATTGGCGAGACAAACGTTTAAGCTTTCAGGGACCAATTAAAAGCCTCTCATTAAGTATTAAGGTTTCCAAAGCAAGAATTTGAAAAACTGTTAAGCATAGTTTGAGAAAATCTTTCCATTTCTATTTTCAGATGTTGGATAAGATTTGGCGTCCAGATACGTATTTCTTTAACGGCAAACATTCTCACATCCATACACTTACTGTTCCCAATAAACTGCTGCGCTTAGATCAAGACGGTGGCATACTGTATTCGATGAGGTGAGTTAAAATAACCTCAAGAAGCCCGTTTTAAAGTTGAAATTTTTCCTCTTGAAGATTAACGATTAAAGCCACGTGTCCCATGGAATTGAAAAACTTCCCTATGGATCATCAGTCATGTCCTTTGATTATAGGCAGTTGTAATGTATTTTTAGTTCTCATTCTAGGCTAGTAATGCAAATGTTACTCGAAAATTTTAGATGGTTACACTCGAGGTCAATTGGTTTATGAGTGGAAAGGAGCGGACGATGCCGTTTCTTTTGTGCCGGGCATGACATTAAATCAATTCGATTTGATTAGCATGCGCTCACGTAACTTAACGTATACGAGGAGAGAAGGGGAATTTTCGGTACTTCATGTAGCCTTTAATCTCAAACGACACACTGGATACTTTCTCATACAAGTAAGTTTAAGTTACTTGCACTTGCCCCCGTTACAAACTAACAGCTAATCTTTCATTTATGTACAGGTATATGTTCCTTGTATACTTATAGTGGTTCTGTCTTGGGTCTCGTTTTGGATACATCGCGAGGCGACCAGCGATCGTGTGGGACTTTGCGTAACAGCTGTCCTTACCTTATCAACCATTAGCTTGGATTCTCGAACCGATTTGCCGAAAGTAAAATACGCAACCGCCTTGGATTGGTTCCTGCTTATGAGTTTTTTATATTGCATAGCAACACTTTTAGAATTTGCCGGCGTTCATTATTTCACTAAAGTAGGCAGTGGTGAGATACCGGCAATGAGCGAAGACGAGTGGGAAGATATAGATGATGAAGCCATAGCTGACATAGAAATCGATCACATTACGCACGATCATGACTTACCCACTTCGATACACGAAAGCAATGAATCGTTGGCGTCAGAGTATCCTCAATCGTTAACGGGCGGCTTCCGCAAACGGAACGTTATGATATGCCCGATATATAATGATCCAACTCATGTGTTTCAAGCGCCTTCTTCACATGCCTCGACCATGGAAAGGACAACACAAACTGAACCACCAATTATATCGAAAACCAAACAAATGTGGTTGTGTTTCATAGGTGACGACAAATTCCGCAAGCAAAGAGAACGAGATGCCTCTTCACAGAAAGGTACTCATGTCAACAATCAAAACAAATATGTCTTTATAAAAATAGTCCTATATATATGTACATATATATATATATACATATATGAATAATTGAACATTTTTGTACAGGAGCCCGTTACATTAACAGTGTGTCGTTAATTGATCGCATAGCTCGTGTTGCATTTCCTATGTCGTTCGCTCTTTTCAACTTGTTATACTGGTTGGCCTACACTATGTTCAAAACGGATTTCTCGTGGACTTCCGTGAAAGGCTAAGCGTGCTGCATTAAACGTAAGCCTGGTTCTATGCAGGGTACATATCAAAACGCATGAATTCATTTAAAAAAACAAAATATAATGTTAAGGCGCTTTAATCACACACAAAAGTACTTTCACTCGGCCAATCCATTATTTGTTAATTAATTTTAAGAAAAATGGCAAATTAAAAAATAAAAAAAAATAATTATTATATATATCCGTTTAATGATTTAATTTTCTGCAAATTCTACTTTTAGAGTTATACGTAAGGTAAAAAACTTTGTACCGCTCTGCTCGCAAATATATATTTTTAACGTTATGTTCGTGTAAATACAGCGAACCATTCGCCGTTGCCTTGAAATAGCAATAGAGCGAATAAAGGCGAGTAAGAAGTGAACTATAATAATAGACAACTTAATCAGTTAACTGGGTCGACTTGTTTAGCGATATACTCGTATACTCGTATGTGTAATATGAATATAGGTTCTAATGAACCGATTTGATAAAATGGCAAAAATATTTTCTAAAATACACTGTTACACTATATATAACTATTCATTATGATCCGATTTTCTGAGAAAATCCGACAAGGACGGATGGACATATAACGATGTATATGTACGTCGTACACAGTTAACTGGTTAAGATGAATGTTGAATGAAGTATTAAAGATTTAGGTGGAGCTTCATTTCATTAACTCTTTAATGGAAAGCCTAGTTACACATGAAACCTAACCAAACCACGATAAGCCGGTTTGACGCTCATTTGTACTTTGAATTCGCATTTTTGATTATTTGAAAACTTTCACACATCATAGTTATTGTATATAAAGCAATTTTGGCCAACAACTTAAGCTTCACCGTATCTATAATTATTTTCATTTTAATTTAAACCACATTCAGTGGTTATTTCCTTGTAATGCTCAATACCGTCGGCAACATGGTTATAAAAAAATAATTCACTTCCCCCATAGAGTCGTAAACAGTAGACTCTACTCTTTTCTTTTTTTATCAAACCTTTTACTACCGAGCCATTTTTTCAACTCTAAAACTCTCCTCCTTAAAAAACATTCGACATTCGGTTAAGTGACAAAGGCATGTCTTTTGTTTACGACTGACAAAAATCCTTTTGTCCGTAAAGAAAAAACTTGGTCTCGTTTATACAGCTATATAGAATTGCTCCAATAACCTTTCTAGAAGAATGGCGGTAGACACCACCAATATTCCTGAGAATTTCTCCGTGACTTAACGTACATTCGTATCGTAAATAGCAAACAAGACCGGAAGCCAATACCATGCATTCATACGTCCACCACATTTGCATGCGCACTTCGGCATATGTTCGGTAGTTCTGCTGTTCATCTGTTCTGACATACTATTGATATAGAAGATTTACGGAAATTACAAAAACTTCAAACATATTGCAGTCTGGTAAATAAATCTCAGTATATCTCATTTTCCACTTCTACTCGATCATTATATACAATAGAAAATTAAGGTCTATATAATATAGAATTATAAGATTATTGGGAATGGGGATTCGAAATCCAGTCGTATTCACAAAACACACGCAATCATAACCCTACATAGGTGTTCTAAACAAATCGCGTGCCACCCCAATACACAAGACACGCTAGTCACCTTTTTAACACATTTTATGATATTTTTTTTTTTTTTATACTTTCATTTTAAACGCTTAAAAACGAATCGTGCGGCTATCGTATGGTCTAGTGGTTAGGATGTCCCGCACTTAACCGAAATACTCAGGTACAGCTCCTCGTGCGGTGGGTCATCAATTCCGCTTTATCTAAGTATGCCTCTTATATTAATTATCTTCATGCATACCATGGAGACCATGACACCAAGACTCACGACCAAGACATGCCTTAAGTAAAACTTTGCATATTTTGTTTTTATTATTTTCGTTAGATTAACTTCAAAATTGTCGCATATTTGTGCTTAGCAGCGAAATGGTACTTACAAGAGTCGTTATTTTTTTTTTTTTTTTGCACGATTTTCAATCCGTGCACCTTATTAGTCATCATCATCTCTTCTCCCCATGATTGATGCTTAGAGGAGATTTAAAATTTATTTATTTATTACAGTGAAATTCTACAGTTTAGGCTCAGCGATTGCTGAGAGGATCTATAGCGAGATTCGCTTGTATGTAGGAAGTGTAGATCAACGTACTGGGGCATGGGGTAAAGCAGTTGGCGCATATAATAGCACGAGAAAATTTCCAGAATCCCAAAACCAAATTTAAGCGTCTCAAAAAATCATTAGGGCTGATACTATTCGAGGAGTACTTTTGTGTAATATGCAAAAAATCATAGCTTGGAGCAGATCCATCTGAGTAGTCGGGAAGGAAAGAGTAGTGACAACCAAATTAGTTCGCGGTAGAGTTCACTTTGACCGTAGTTACAGCGTGTGCTCAGTCGGTAAAGGCGTAACACTAATCGATTGGGCCCACACCCATCACGCTTCTGCTCTTTGTTCATTCCATTCTTAGACATCCAATGGGTGATTGATCCCACCAAAAAAAAAAAAAAAAAAAAAAAAAAAAATTCAAAATATAAAACCTCTTATTTTTGTGAACTCAACTAGGTTTCCAGTTGTAGCACTTTTTATGTGCACTTTTTAT
>KK502472.1:242861-299823 GCA_000688735.1 Glossina austeni | reverse complement strand
TAACCCCCCAAAAAAAAAAAAAAAAAGAAGAAAGGATGTTCAACATATCATTCCTCTTATTTTTGTGTACTCAACTAAGCTTCCAGTTGTAGCACTTTTTATGTGCACTTTTTATATGCAGAATAGTGAGTGCTTCGAGTTCTGCCTGCGGACGATGATACCAACTTGCTTGAGCACGTGTTAAGTAGGTTTTGTAAAGTGTAACCCTGCGAAGTAAAATTTCTCGCATATTCTCGCATATAAAATTTGTAACATTCTATTCGAGCATCATCCGGTACTGTCGTCGATAATGTCGTCATAGCGAAGCTTACATTTTCTGGTCTAAAAAACGTGAAAAGGTTGGCTTAAGGTAACTTAAAATCATTCGTATCTTACGTATCGAAACAAGTGATAATCAGTCAGCATGTGATCGGATATTAAGATGGCAGAGCGAAGGTATCCAATTTTCTAATGGATCGTTAATGATACCACGATGACGTCGTTATGTGATGGGATTTACGACATTCTTTCTATTGAAAATCGTTATGTCCCCGGTGTCATGTTTAGGGTGTTACCAGTGGTAACCGTTGACGATGCAAGAAAGCTTTCGAAATATATCAAACACTAAAAGAAATCTTAGACTTAGGCACAGTGGGCTTTGTCAGAGACTGTGAAAATTCTTCTAATTTTAACCACGAACGCTTTTGTCCATTGTCCTTACAGGTTCCTCGTTCTTATTATCATTTATTATGGAGCGCTTCTCAAGAAATTGGCTACGGTGCGTAGATTCGGCAATACACTGGGCTTTTGATTCAAGTGTTCCCAAAGAGCTGCTTCTATTTATTGAACGTCAATGGTTTGGACGATCAAATGACTGCCTTTATATAATTCCATTCCATCACTCTACGCGTAATATATAACTCGTTCCTGCAAGACCAAACATCGACTAAGGAAAGTGTCTAGAATTTAAAAAAAGGACCTATTCAAGGCAATCGAACCATTTTCGGATCATTACCTTCGACAATATGCCTACAAAGAATACTACGCAAGATTACGCAGCGTTTTTGTTTATACCATAAAAGAATGTAATATGATTTATCGCCCAAGGTCAAAATGACATGTAGGTGAGCTTACGTTGCGAATAGAGTCTGAGAAGGCTTGCAAAACTATACGTTTGATTCAATAAATGGCGTGTGGAACGAACGAGTTGACTGAAAGTTGTCCGAAAGTTAAATCCTGATACGATTTCAGTTCCATAGTTACCCGATTTGATGTATAAATGGCGGTGATGAACATCACAAGAAAAAACACTGGATGATAAGTTTTATTCCATTCATTTTCTATGCTTTATTCCACTTGTGGTACGGGGTAAATTAAGTTTGTGCGGACGTATGTAACATGCAGAAGGGCTTCAGATAGACCCACCTTTTATTATTTAGAATCACTTTTTGAATCGATTTAAGTCTGTCGGTCAGTCTGCCCATATATCTCTATTCAACCTAGAGGGGGCAATTTTTGAGATATGTTGATGAACTTTGTAATACTGACGTGTTTTGAAGCAAGAATGGATGGAAAATGGTTCGGTTCGGTTCACCTTATAAAACCCCTCCATATAAAGCGCCTTATTTTGAAATGTCGTTATATGGAAAAAATTTGCAATTTTCAAAACTTTCCAACAAGAATCGCTGAGCAATAGTATTTCGACATTCTGATTGTTATGAAAAATTTGGTTCGGCTGGGGCAATTTTTTAAACATCCCCTCACATAACCTTTCCTACGGAACTTGATTCTCTGTACGGTAAAGAGGTATAATTTCTAATGTTTTATAAACATAAATGTTTCAGTAAATAAATTGGCAAAGAAATCAATTTATCGAACTTTGATTTGCGGACGATTTTGATATTTTGGACACCATCGCATATAGAGATTCTTAGGGACTGTAGATCTTTATATGCCAAAAAGTGCTAATTGTTAATGTTTTTTGGTTAAAATTTGTTCATGATAGTACGACTAATAAGATGTAAAAATTAAATGGATCAAATTCGAAACCTATTGATCTATTTCTAGAACCTCGCTCCATATAAGATTTGTAAACTCTTCGGAAAAAGGTTTGATTATTAAGACTTTTGTATGACGAAAACAACCTGAAGTGTGATAAAATTTTTGGGGAATAACTTAAGCTTTTTAAATTTAGATTACGTCATATGATGTTTTAGGTATCCTACAATATGCGGGCTTTTAGGAAAAGTACGGCTTTACCTGGAAATAATGTGCAATTTTTGATGCATTATTACCAAAACGGGCGAATTGCCGTAGCTCATTTAATAGTCGACTTTGCCCGGCTATAATGTTCTTACTTGCTTACAACTATAAATATAAGCGTAGAGCGTTAAGGATTTAAATGGCGATGGGTATGCGACTTTTTTGCTTATTGAAATTAAAACTAAAAAGTGAAGACCCAGTTGGCGATAAAAATATTCACCAGACAATGTTAATAACATTATATCGCGTAAAGTAATAATAATTGAGCTCGACATACAAATGCGTTTCGGAGTGTACTGAAAATGGTACACGTAATAGAGGAACGTGTTAAGAAATCCTGTTAAGGACACAAAGCTTTTTTCACATTTATTTCTTAACTGTCGCTAGTCGCTTCTAGGTGTCCTTGCTGACATACAAAAAAAAAAGTCTCTCTCTCTCTCTCTCTCAGTTTCTTTGTCTCATTACAATTGTTTCCTCTTTTTGGCCCTTTCTCTTATTTACTTAACTTATCAACATCAAAACATTTCATGTAGCATTTAAAACAATCGGACAACGTTGATGTTGAGAGACTCTCATTACTCCTCAGGTAATCATTCGATTAACGACATTTATCAATGTTTAGTCGAATTGATAGCTTTATTGAGTTCATAAGCGAATTAAAAAAGTTTAACTATATATCGTCGAATTTGTGACGTATGCCAGTTTGCGAAAAACTGAGTCTTTCACGATTTATTCAAGCAAAGGCAGAGTCGAAGTGATGATATCCATCAGTAAATGATCGAATTGATCGCATTTTATAGTTTACTCGTGTAAAATAGAATTCAAGATTTATTTATTTATTTTTTTTTTTTTTTGAGAATACACGCCGAACTGAGGGCGAATTTCAAAAGCTTTCAAATCTCGCTCTGTTCGTCTAAAGTGTTAAGTTGATGACGTACCACATATGAGAGGTAGTCGAGCTGGCGATGTTAGAATTGATCAAGTTTATCAATAGTTTTTCTTTTCTTTCTCTTATATAGTTGATCCTAGCCAGCCACGCTAGACATGGGCACAGGATGATATAGGAGAGAAGATAACCGCGGTAATAATTGTCTATGTTCGACTTGAAAGTAAAAGGTATCAAAAGGCAGCGAGTAGTTAATTCTTTTTGGACTTCATTAACGCTTATTTGAACTGACGAACCATATGACCAGTGTGTATGGTCAAGGGTTAAGTCAAATCGATGACGTTGCTCAATATATGGTTGAGTAGAGAGCATAATTGATAAGATTTATGAATGTCTCGTCGTAGAGATATACGTTCGATGACTATGCCAGGTATGCTTTCAAAGTCGAAACAAAACGCATAAAAAGTTTAGTTTCTGCGCAGTAGCGTTTGCGGAAAACATCTCTAATGTGCCGTAAAAAGTTCCGAATAGCTTTCATTTTCTTTTCAAAATATTTGTAATAAAATTCCGATTAGAAATATTCTTTTAACAAATTTGTTGTATATACTTGTTAATTAAATAAATTGTTTAAATATATTATTTTGCTTAATAAATGAAAACATCATAAGCAACATAATGTCACAAAGTGCGAAAAAAGCGGTAGAAATTTGTCATTTATTTTACATACATAGGACAGAGTTTGTTTATTATTCGCACATAATGTATTCACTGCCGCGTACAGTGAATGTATATAGACAGTATATGCATACATAGATGTAAGTTATTGTATGAAAAAAAAAAAAAAAAAAATAAGAAAATACTTTAAGATGAAATGGAAATTTTTAAGCTCTCTGTTGGTTAGAAACGGTTGATTGTTGAGCATGCTGGACCATTAGATACGATATATAGTCGGTTACGGAAGAAACAAAAACGCATTAGAAAATATGAACGGAATGCAGTATATTAAGGGAAAGGAATAGAGGATAACGATAACAATAATAATAATAATAATAATAATAATAATAATAATAAAAAATAATAATAAAGAAAAAAGAAAAGAAATAAATAAATAAATAAATGAATGAATAAATGAATGAATAAATAAATAAATAAATAAATAATAAATCAAAGTGAAAGTGATAACAAATACATACAACAAAACAGAGAGCATTTCAACTAAAAAATATAATATGATTAAATAGCAATAAAGTAGAAATTAGTTTAAATTAGTTTAAATTAAATTAAATTAAATTAAATTAAATTAAATTAAATTAAATTAAATTACTTTAACGACAACATGTGAGAGAAGAGAAGAAGATTTACATAATCCAATGAAATAAAAACGAAAAATTTTTTTAATAGAAGACGAGACTTGAAACGATTTACTCAACACATACGTTATTATTATTATATGTTTCTGTGGGTGATTCTGTGTTCTTCTATATATTTTCATTAGAAAGAGTGTACGGCGTAGTGGTGTTGTGGCAACCGTGACGGTGATGGTGGTGGATAGTAAGGATGGTTACGACTATGGTGATGTGGTATGTAATCCTTTAATCCTGTGCAAATTCGCCGTAGCAAGAAGATTGAACTAGAAAGCAGAGCGATAATCCTGCATATTCAAATATATATTACGAGGTTATCTCCGTTAAGCCAAATTGCATGAAATTTGCATTTGAAGTGTTATATCAAACACCTTACTCACAGGCACACGCACACGCACATGCACATGCACATGCACAACACAAAAATAAGTAAACACAATAACATACACATCGACACATAAATATTAAAAATTTGTTGCTATCTTTTTTGCCAATACTCATGAAAAGTGCACACGGTTATGAAGACAGACGCAGCAGTCACAATTAAAAGGCAAAAAATGTAAAGAAAATTAAAAATTTCTTTTTTTTTTCTTATTCTTCTTAGGATGCCTTGAAATTAAAGGCAATGCAAAGAAGAACAAGGAATTTAACCATATATAAAGAGAATGGCACAGAGAGAGTGAGAGAGACAGAGAGAGGGAAAGACAGACAGAGCAGAACGTAACGGCAATACCAAAACAAAAAAAAACTTATTGAATTTTATCATTTTTATCCTTCAAGTGCAATACGAAGAGTCAAACGTCATAATGTCTTTAAAGAGCATGAATGTGTTAGTAGAAGAATGATGTTGTTGCTCCTCTTATGTTCATATGCATATACGTTACGTGTATGCGTTCGCACTCTTATATGTGTACTATATATGTTCATTTCCATATATTCAAGTGTAATATTGTCTCGTGTGTTGAATGCAAAAAAAAAAAAAAAAAAGAAATAAAAATAAAATAAAATAAAGAGAAATAATAAAAGAAAGAAAAATAGGTCAAACCTATAATGATCGGTGTCGTTGCTAGTGTTACTGCCATTACTTGTAAAAAAGACACTTGCGCGTCTATATGTGTGCGTATATGCGAGTGCATATGAAATGCATCTTGGCGCTGCCGTTGTCGTTGTCGTTGTCGTTGTCGTTTTTGTTATTTTTATTGTTACGTTAATGATGAAGATGATTATAATGATGATGTGTTATTGAAGCTTAAGTTTGTTTGTGAGAGTGTTGCTGATGCAGCAGCTTTTCATATGACATTTACCGCGAACAATTTTGTGCACTTTTATTTTCATTATATAGACATATGTAGATTTTGTAAAGCGATTTTTTTTTTCTTTTATCAGTCACTTAAGGTTACTCAGTGTAAGCACAACTAATGAACTAATTTTTAAAAGTCCAAAACTTCTACTTATTATTATTGGCGCTTACCTTACGACGCCACCATATACGGCAGATGCGTATGTGATGCGTATACTCAAGAGTGAAATTATTCGTTCGATTACCTTGGCAGGAATGGTTTACTATCAAGAACACTGTTTTCGTCATTCATTCTTTACTTACGCTATTAGTGCGTATCTCATTTTTGTCCAAGAATTTATTTCTTTGGGATAAATAAATTTCAAGCGACCACATATAACGAGGAAGTGAAATGATAATGGGCGAGGAGAGTGTGTGTTTAGAGCTCTTGATACCCTTGAGCATCTTGAGCATCCTGCTTCTTTCCTTCCATCCTACCGCAACCGAACCCACACATTTCCTAATTGGGCGGTCACCTACTCTCCCCGAAAAAAAAAAAAGTAAAAATATTATAATAATAAAATTAAAAATAATAATTAAAATTATAAAAATATTTATTTTGTTTATTACTGAGGGGTGTCATCAATTATAGCGTGCATAAAATTCACGGCTCTTCTTCTTCTATCGTCTGCGTACCTCTCGTGCTTCTCGAAATCTTCAAGACTGTTGCCAAAGACTGTTACATTAATCGAAAAATCTAAATACTTTCGTCTCAAAGGGCATATTAAGAGAAAGAGAGTCTTAAAGCGAACTATTAGGTGGTTGCATGTGTTGAGAAACATTGGTACAACGTATAATAATCAAAATATCTCGCATCAATTTCTCCAACATTTTACCACATTTTTGGCGACATGCCGATAGCGTGTCAAAACAACTTACGTTGCTTAGAGAGCGATTCAATCACTGAGTGCTTTTCGCACTTATTCAACTTTGTGGAGCTGCGTGCCAGCCACGTCATGCTGCATCGATCTGAGCAAGTGGTAATCAGAAGCCACCATATCTGGTGAATACGATGGGTGTGACAGAACATCCCATTCGAGCTGCATCAGTGTATCCTGAAGAACTCAAGCAACAAGTGGCCAAAAGATGACATTTCCAATCAATTCGTATCACCATTTTTGCACCACGGAAACGAAAACTGAGGATAGGGATATGATGGAGTAGCATCAGCATAAGCTTGTGAAATATATTTCGCAATAGATTTCGGCCTTAAATTTCTTCAAATCAAATAACAAATGTAATGAATTTTGAAAATGCAATTTTGAACGTTCCATGATTAGCTTCGGCTTACGCTGAATAACTCAATAATATTAGATGGAAATCTGTTAGTTTATGTAGGGAAAGGTTAAAATCATCGAATTTAATCGTTATGTACATAGGTATTTCCCATTTCTTTATCATATTTACCTGTAGAATTCGCCTATCAAAATACATGCAACCCCCCAATATTTCTTCATATTCACCGTTTAATCTGTTGCCCACCAGTGAGTGGAAAACTCCGTTAAAAAGGTCATCAAAATTGAAATAGAAAATTAATGCACACACATATAAGTCACACATATTCCTAATTGACGTCCGTCAATAAATTAAAGTAAAGGGAGCTGAAGCCCACAATGTTCCCAAGAATTGTAGCTTTCTAGCACATAGTAGGGATTGCTTGTAAAGTTTATGCAAATATTCAGAATGATCGTCTAAAATTTCATTGAAGAACTGGACCTGAGGTAGCCTGCGTCTACAAACAACCCGATGCAACAAAACATGTAAGAAAACAGAACAAAAAAAATTCAAAATTACAAACAAACCTGATACGAATTTCTCGTGGAGGAGTCGTACCGTTAGTACGACTAACTTACCTCGATTGCATAAAATTATAACGCAATCATAATGCCTTCAGTGATTTGTGATGATAGCCATGCAAGATTCGTTCAGAAATTAATACAATTTTCGTACTTGTTTCTTCTTCTTGATCATTTTTGATCAGCCGTGAAATATATTTGCAAATGAATCATTAATGAGTTAATCGTTACATCAAATTGTATACTTTAACACCTGCCCTGCGAAAGTGCGGATGAATAGATGCCATCATCAAGTCGCGCGTCCTACTTCAATACCTTTGAATACTTGGCTTTCTTGTATTGTTAAGTGCTAATATATAGTAATAAATATGCTCTCATGGACTAGTGCCATTAACTGTGCCCACCTCCAAGAGATATAAAAACATCATTATGTAGCATAAAGTAGCGATAACAAATAACTTAATAACTTAACTTAAGAAACTGAACTTTACGCACAAACGCAAGTTCACGCGACAGGAATTGTGCTCGATTTCCGTCTGGCTGTGGTTGTGTTAGCTATATATTAGCTATATATTATCTATATATTATCTATATACTATGCATAGATATTTGTTGGAGTTTTCAAAATCATAGAAAGTTGAGAGGGAAAGTGTTAGAGGGAGAGAATAAAACGCTGTGTACATGCTCTTAACTGAATTCTATGCAGAGAACATTAACGAGAGGCCACGAATCCATTCCCTTAAGAATAGCTAAACATATCGAAACCATCTAATATTGATGGAGAAGTGATCTTGATTTACCGATATTTCATATATCTACCGATATTTAATATATTGTTACAAATTTCCGCTTTTCCACGATACGGTTCGTATCACTAGATTGTGGATATTATTTCCAAGAGAAATGCACTTCAGAATTCTTTTAACTCGAAGTTTCTTTATTTACAATCCATTCTTAATTCTAGGATTATTTGCAATTTTTCTCAACACAACTATTATTATTCCTCACTTGAATGTCCTCTGACGACTCAATGTTCTCTTCCGACTAACTCTGCGTTCCGCAAATAGTCTACTTATATACATTTTTACAAGCATGTTACGATCACCTAACTTCATGGCGTCATTTTTAATCCGTTAACCTGCTTTTCTGCTAATCGTTATCCTCGGCCGGCAGCTTTATGACGCGCCGCGCCGCGCATGTACACCTGGGTTTTTCTCTGTCTGTTTTCCTGCTAATCTTTTTCGTCGGGCGGCACGTGCCGCGAATATGCACTAAGGAATTTATTACTTACGAAAATCGATTAGTTAGCTGGATTAACTGGATTTGGGATTTCCGTAACAATATCTACCAAGACGACCATTTTGTATATCGTATGACTTCGGCTAACAGATTCCTTCGATCATTTTCGTCATAAATTACTAACGATTACTATCAAGTTCCTATAAAAGGGCCTAGTTTTCATGAGAAGCCTTTTACGCGAGAATCGTCAACAAACACGTCCACGTGGTCCATATTTAGCACAGTAAATTATATATATATATATATATACCAAATCGCCAAACACAAATTACAAACTAAACCTTGATGCTATATAAGAATTTATTTTTTGTGGAAACACTTATACGCGAGGGTGTTCTAAAAATGACTGCATCCATGAAAAATTGTTTCAAAATATTGTTTCTCACCGACGCTGCTCGAGATGTATTAGAAATGGTAAGCTTTTGCACTTGACCTCACCTAAGATGCATTGTTGTGAGGCACTTAGTTTGTGTCCAGAATCATTCGAATTAAAACCAGCTTTTCTTACATGAGTTGATTCAGAATTGATTTAATACGATATGCTATTCAACATATAGACCGTAAGGTTGCCCGCGTTTTCTCGAAACTTCATACACTCACACGTTTTGACTCAAGGGAGATTCTCATAAAGATCTTGGCAAATATGAAACTCTGTTTGGTAACAAAGCGTATTGTTTAACATTTTCTACCGAAAACTGATTCAAAAACTGATTCTGATATAGAAATTTTACAAAATAAATTTGCTTTGCGAAACTTGGATCAGGTTGGTCTATTATCTCTGGGCTGGCCTTCTGGTATATAAGAGTAGCCATTAAAAGTTAAACAAAATTGAATTTTTAACATTTTATGATGATAGTAATGGTCTTTACTGGTCTGATTGTGCTCCTCTATCACTCATGGATTTTTTTTTTTTTGTATACAAAAAATGAATAAAAAATTGTATGCAATTTATTATAACCTGGATCACGTTTCGTTGCGGAATTAAAAGTTGCTTCATTTGATTTATTATTCAAACTTGGAAGCAAACATATCGTTGCAATTAAGTGAAATGAAGGTTAAATTAAATCGTATGCCATATAACATACCAGAGGTGTATGAAACCAGAAGCAAAAAAACAAAAATTAGAATAAAATCTTATTTCTCTTAGACCGAATTTTTGAATATATTATAAAATGTTGGTAGAGAGAGAGAGAGCAGTTTCCTACAAATGGATAAACAATGTGTACGAGATGTGTGCTTAAATGTTAAAACAAAAGATCGTAAGGCAAATAAAATATAATTAATGTGCGATTAATGTATGGATGTATTTATGTATTTTGCATAATTTCTGCATAAGTGTTGAAGCCTAGTTTGTAGTACAAACGGACGTTGGTGCATATGAAAGCCTCGTGTTATTTGTTGCGATTTCTGTTAAGGGCGCCTCTCACCATTTTTTTTTTTTTTTCACCCCAATCTTGCCACGTGTGACACCTGCTTACTTATGAGAATCACGCGAATAATGAAAATTTTATTACGTTTTTTTTTATAGTTTAAATTTATTTATAGTCATATCACATATCACAACAAACTATCTATCAATTAGGTGTGCGAATAACTTCTGTCACTTGAAATTGGTTGCTTCATAAAGCTTCTGAGATTTTGAGTGTACGTAATTTGAACATTGGTGCTTTTATCAGGGTTAAAGGCTATCATGATGGAGACATTTTGGCGCGTGCAGTCAGTCAGTCAGTCTGTCTGTCTGTCTGTCTGTCTTTCTATCTGTCTGTCTGTCTGTCTGAGTAATGTACGCCTTCAAATACGGCAAGATTGGAAATTCTTGAACGCAAGTTGGTATTGAGTTTGAGCCAAATAGGCCAGGGGACACCAACCACATGATAATATGACCTGGGACGTCCTCCCTCGGTTTTCAAACGAAAACACAAATGTGGTCTTTTACTCTTTTGCATTTATATTCTATGGGATAAATTGGCCACGCCCACCTAATATTGCAAGAATGCAAGAAAATCACCAATTATTTTATCGAGATTTTTTACAGCAAGCAAAAAGAAGCTTCAGGCATAATACAAAGTCTACACACTAGTAGCAAGCGGTGATGGATAGCATAGGATATTTCTATTTCTGTTCGTAGATTACTTTGCATTCGGCTGGTAGCAATTGTAGCTGATGAGTCTTGTCACTGTATCACACGCGCATATAGATTTAAGATTGAGTTCGATTTTTTGAGACTAAATTCTGAAGACACAATGACAATTTCAACACAAAGCAGCCGGAGAGACAAAAGCAGTGGCAGAGAAATAAGCAAAGACAGCCAGGCAAAAGAGTCCTTGCGCTGACTAAATAAAATTTGTTTTCTTGAAAAGTTCTCGATTCAATGCTTATATGGATCAGTGAAATAACTATAAAATCTGCTACGCTTTATACTTTGTTTAATACGTTTATTTAATCGATAAATTGATCGGTTAATTTATTCACATAAAGGCCTTAGTTCCTAAAATAAAAAAGGTTGAAAATCTTCCAACGATTGCTGGGGTCAAATGAACTCAGCGCATGTAGTCCGCTTTTCGGTTTTTGTGAAAAGTTGGCCAATCTTTACAATGTTTCCCCACTTCGCCAAAATATATCTGATGATTAAACAAAGTTGATACGATAGTAAAACACAAACACGTAAACCTAAATGAATGAAAGGCAATCCCACATCATTCTTACATTTACAAGGCAAGGAACAAACAAAAAAATTAAAAATTTTGTAATCACTTACCAGGATATACATGTGTGTGTGTGTGTGTGTGTATGTATGGTTTGAGAAAAATAGCCATATCATGTCGTGTTAATAACCCATCTTTCAGGGACTTCAGAAGGACTATCATCATCCAGTCATCCAGTCATCCACGATTCAAGCATAGAAACCCATCTATCCATTCATTCTTGCTCTTCAAATCTTCTCAACCTATGTGTTCAACATGAATATGCTTTGCTTTTAAATTCTTTGCTACCAAGAAGATGCCTTATCAAAGTATACCAAATTTTTTTCCGGGTGTGCTTCCTTGCTAGAAATCTGCTGCGTTGCGATTCCCTATACACTCAAATCTGTTTTTGTGCGAATTTACGAAATAATTAAGAAAATTTATTGCTAATTATACAAAACATACACATGTTAAGACTGCCATGTCTTGTATCATATTCAAAATCATAAAAAAAAAAAAAACTTTTTTCTATGAACTTATGATGGAGCATATGAAAGAGTATAGTGGACAAGCGCTTTTATGAAAGAAAAGAAAAAATTGTGCAAAAATTAGCAAAAACGTAATTTTTTCTTGCGACATCACGAATCCGTCATCACCAAAACCGCACGCGTACCTCATCTTTCGTATAGGTCTAAGGCAAATTGTTGATGCAAAATTTATAGCGTCAAAAAAAGAACAAAACTAAGGAAAACAACTCGAGCATAGTTTATCTGCACGACACATTGACCTGCAAGGTTCATTGATTCAAAATCTAATTTCTTTCATGGCGGCTATGAGAAGAACTTCAGACAGACGAAATATTTTCAGAATAAAAACAAAAAGACAACGACAGATGAGCGATCCCGCCAGGAGTCGAACCTGGAATCTTCTGATCCGTAGTCAGACGCGTTATCCATTGCGCCACGGGACCTTCGTATGAACCAGCAAATGATTGCTTTACTTATACATTTTTCGAAAATGCCTGCATAAAGAAATAACAGCGCCGTTCTATATCAATCGGAACAGATGAGTGGCTCGCGATTTTTCCACATTTTATGCTTAAATCCTCATATTTGTGGGGGTGGCAGTAGGCCACCCTGTATAACACCAATGCATGAAAGACGGATTCGTACAATGCGAAGAAAAAACTGTGAATGTGTTCAGGCTCCTATAGCGCGGTGAAAGAATGCAACAAAGGTTACGATTTTATTGCGAATTTATTTCCAACAATTAATGTAACGATTAAGTAAATAAAAGAAAATATTCATTTCTTGGGAGGAAGAAAAACATCTATTATTCAATGGCCATGAATACTATGTTCGTATAAACGAAGCGACTCCTACAATCGGGATCTATATAACACAAAATGGATCCATTATACTATGGGAGTTTGCCATATGCCTATATGTACCGCAAAATCGCCTTGCGGAGGTTAAAGGCAATAAATAGAATTTGGTCACATATGCTAACGCAATGCTCTATACACCGTAGGTCGCATTCAGTTTTGTTCCGAGCATAAAAATGTAATTTTTCATTGGAACCATTCGTATGACTTCTGATCCAAATAATAGATCTACTTGGTCCAAATTCGTTAGGATTAATTTTTGTGTCTAATTATTCTTATGAACTCATTTTTATCAAATACTGAAAATTAAGCCATTTTACATCCATCACTGAACGATGAGCGGTATATTCATTTGTCAAAACGTTTGCCAGGCCCAGAAGGAAGTATCAGAGACCCCATAAAATATATATATTTTTGATCAGCGTCAATTCCTAAATCGATTTAAGCATGTCTTTTGTCCGTCTGTCCTTCTGTCTATATAATGTTGACAGCGGGTCACAACCCACGCCAGCGTCGCAAATTTTATCAAAATACCTCGAAAATAGCGATCAATACGTTGCACATAAATGTACATTGGCAGCCACGAGATGACAGATGGATAGACAAGCTTGTAAAAGGTGGGGGTGGGATTGCAACCATGACGCAGGTGAAAAATTGAAAAATTTTGGGATAAATTGAACCCGTCCTCCCCCTTAAAAAAAAGGAGTAAAAAATTACATTAATTTCACCAATTACTCAGAGGGTGTCGCTTATATGAGTGACTCGTGGATGGTCAAAAAGACGTGGGGAAAGAGAGAATTTGAAAGAAGTAAATAACACTTGCTCTTGAGCTGCACTTACTGGCAAAGCCATTAGCAAGAAACTCATATCAACTTTAGCTGTTGCTTCAGTCGCTGTTGTAGGCAGTCGATACCTAGAATCGTCGAGTCAATACCGTGCACTAAAAAACGTGCTACTCCCTCGCCCTCTAAAATTATTTATAAGTAATTTAGTGTTTTTCGGATATAAAACATATATCAATGCATTCCATTGTGTGAAATCGCTATGGAAGATGAATTTTATTTTTTTATTTCAAAAAAGGTAAGAGATCCGCAGAAACACAACGAGAAAATTTATGCTTTCTATGTAAGTAATGCTGTAGTGAAATTAGTTCTGGAAATTCTTTACTGAAAGCTTTTCCGCTTTCTGGCCAAATGCTCTACGCCAAATGCTCTCTTTAAGTAAAGCTAGGTCCGCACTTGGTTTCATTAAGAGATGGGCCAAAGAGCTGAAGGACCCGTACATTACAAAAAAGCTTGTGCGATATGCTTAGCTAGGCCGATGCTTGAGTATGTCTCGGTTGTGTGGTCTCCCACCTATAGGTGTTATGTAGATTCAGCTAAGTCAGTACAAAAGTAATTCTTATTGTTTGCCCTCAGGAATTTGGGTTGGGACCCGCTTGTCTCTTTGCCTCCTTATGAGAATAGTTTGCTTCTGTTATCCTTACCGTCACTTAAGAAATGTACATTTATTCTTGGTATCTTCTTCTTAGCTAACTTAACGATTCGTCCGATCGATTGCTTGGTGAGATAAGCTTGAATGTCCCTAACCGCTTCCCTAAGCACTTCATGTTCATTAAGCTGAGTCAATGTAAATATGATTAGGAGGCGCTTAACTCGTTTACAGTTGTTTCCAGAAGACTAAGTGAAGTCTATCACTTAATCTCAATATCGGATTCTATAAAGTCTATCAAGACAATATCGCTTAATACGCGCACTTTGTCAATATCTTATTTAAACTAACTTTTAATCTTAATGATGATTCGAAAATTAATTGCTGCTGTTTGCTGCATCGGTTGCCAAGCTTTTGCATATTTGCAATAGCTTAGGGGTTCACTTGCAATTTCATTCTGCAGTGGTTGTGGGTGTGTGTCTGTGCAAGTCGCGTATATGCTTTTTCTCTTTTTCTATCTTCTTTTCTTATTTTTCTTATTTATTTATACATGAATTATTATTTAATAATAATAATTATTAACATTTATTTTTTTTGTTTTTCCTTATTTCTCCTTGTACTAGTTTTTAACATTAGCTAGTATAAGATTTACTGCTAAGAGTCAATTGAAGTCGACTGTTCATTTCAGCTGAGATCCGGCAAGGTTCGATAATGTCAGGTTTTCGCGAGGCCAAACGGGCGACCACCGATTTAGGGAACCATATTACTTTAGCGGGACGTTCTTGTTCTTACGTTTTTGTTCTCCTCTCTTCTTGCATGGAAACACAAAAGCGGACAAGCGTGTCGATGGCAAACAATCAATCTAACTCTAATAAATCCTTATACAACCAGAGTTGAATTTTTATTAATCCATTTTATCATTACACACTATTAGCAGATCTACGTGATTCCTTATCCATATTCCTTATAAATAAAGAGCAATAGCATGTATCGTGAAACTAATAGTCTCTTGTGTTGATGAGTGTTGTAAATGATCAGAGCAATAAATTTCAGAGAAAATCAAAGGAACAGAAAATTCGATAATTGAGTGCGTATTATAAGCAATCCGCCCGCAATTCGGGCCGGAAATTATAAATATATTAATATTGTGGGAAGGTCCTCTCTTTCAACCCTTCAGACTCCAAAAATTGCGAGCTGTAGGTTGAACGCAAGAATGTATTGCGGTTATGCCTACAAACAAGCTGAGATCGAATCTGAAAGTGATTCAGAATCGAAAGGCATACTAATCTGTGGAAACTAATTGCAAGTTCTTCTGGCCGCTGTATACATCTGCGCAAAATTTATTATACCCGCGCACAACAAACGGCGTAGGGTATGATAAATGATTTAGAAAAGTAATGAACAAAATTTCTACGCCATTAAGAGAAAATCTATTGAGCCGAAATAGAATCCATTTTCTAATTTTTTCTACTATAAAATTTCATATATCCGCCGTATAGACTTTTCTGCACTCGTCATAAAAGGCTTTTTAACAAATCTCACGTAACTTATGGTGTGGATTTATTGTATGCACGATTTCTTCTTCTTTCTTTTTTTTGTGTTTTTGTGTTTTGAAATTGAAACAAAATCCAATTTACATATTTTACCTTTTTTGTGGGCGAGCACAAGCACAAGCACAAGCACGTATGCTTGTATTTGTGTTGATTTAAAAGGAGAAAAAATGGCGCCTAAAATTATTTTGTCGTTTCCGTTTAAGATATATGCGCATATGTGTGCCGATACAATGTATGCTTAGTTGAGATAATTGTCCCAACTAAGTGCATACTTATGCACTCACATATACATAGATTACGTACATTGTGTTATTTTTGTGGTTGCTAACAATAAAACGATTAAATACTCGAATGAAGGTTTAAAAATATTTTAAATTAAATTCTCAAGTGCATTTACACACAAACACACACACACACACACACACACACACAGTGATAAGAAATGTATTCTTGAATGAACATGTAAAAAATATTTCACAACAATTATCGCGATTTAATTGTTATAGTTATGTGAATGTAATGTTTTTTCTTTTTTTTTTTTCTGTATATTTCTTTCAAAAATAAAAACTCTACGGCCCGTTGATACCGAAGATGATGCGGATGAATGAGAATGTTTCGTCTGTGGCTTAAGTTGAGGTTAACTTGCAGATTTTAAAGCCGTTATACCTTGTAACTGAAAAGCATATCGAACAACATGATTAAAATTATCGGTTACTTAACCATAGCCTACAGTTTAATATTCACATTAATACTCCATCATATACCGCCAGTAAGGTAAACTTTTCAATGTTTATTTATTAAAAAAAAAAAAAAAAAAAAAAAGTTTTTTCAACTTTTTCTTCTTTTTTTTTTTCTTCTTCTTTCTTTCTTTTGTTTTGCATTTTCATTTTCACTTTTTCTCTTTCCCTATAACAGATGTAAACGAAAAGAAATGAAAGCAGGTCGCTTGGAAAATGTTACACAAACAATTTCAAAGATATTACAAGGATACGATATACGATTAAGACCAAATTTCGGAGGCAAGTTTTTCTTAATTGCGAAGAGTTTTCAAACACCTTAAGAGGATTTCATATCTTTGTTATTACTTTTTTTAAGGAGATCCTTTGCATGTTGGTATGGATTTAACCATAGCCAGTTTTGATGCTATATCTGAAGTAAATATGGTAAGGGCAGCATTTGTGCAAAAACAACCAAAAAAAACAAACACGACAAGTAAGAAACTTTTATTCGGTTGCCATCGAATCCTTTATACCCATCACCGATCATCGCCCTATAAAAGATTGAAAAAAAGGAAAAATGTACACCAAAACATTTAGTGGGCGTAGCTGAGTAGAATAATTTCGTGGAAGTTCAGATCGTGTATTTGTTATCATTTATGAGCGACGAGCAAAAGACACGGGAAGCGAAAATGTTCACGTGTGCCGTTTCCTTTGACCGACTAGAGTACAAGTTTCAAATTCTTTCGCAAATCTGTAGGCGATGTTTTCATTTTTGCGAACGGAAGAAGGTTTACGACAGATACTATACAATCGCGTGGATGACCAGACCAACGGACAGACATGATTGAGTGCATTCCCAATCTGCAACTGGCCAAACATTTATACACTTCGTGGGGTTTTGCAGCTTGGTTCTGCGTTTTGTTAGGGCGTTGAAAAAATATCAAAGTTTGCTACACTATAATATTGGGCGGGCGTGGCTAATTTCTTTCATTTTTACATAACTGCTATAGCATCTGCCATATAACAAACATTCAAATTTTTATAGATTTATCTGATGGGTCAAAATTTATCAATTTATCGCTCTCTATGGAAAGCAGAGGTGTTCACAGCTTATGTAGTAGTGCAGGCTTTGCTTGATATGACGCATTTTCAATACCGATGGGCATGCGTGAGCTTCGAATATTTCTGCCGCATTTGAAGTCGACCGCTGCATTTTTTCGGGCAAGAGAATGTTTGCAACACACACTACACGAATGAACAAACGGACAGACGGACATGGTTAAATGAATTCAGACGTTTATGCTGATCAAAAGTATATATACATTGTGGAGTCACTGAGATTTCCTTCCGGGCGTTGCAAACGTTTTGACAAAAGGCATACAATCCTTACCCTAACGTGCAACAAGCAAAATGTTAATGAGTCTTATTGAGTTCTTCTAAAAAGCTTATTGAGAATCTGTTTTTACACTTGTATCGCTATATACTAAGAGAGGGAGGGTATATGTAAATGAGACATATGACCATCAGTCGGTGATTTAGTCAAAAGATCTCAAAAACTTCAGGCTGGATGTTGAACAGAAGACGGATAGACGGGCACACACACGTAGATTTATCTCAAGTCCTTTTGGGTATTTTATACATCCACACAAACTTTTGCTCTTTTTTTTCTCTAGCGAGTCAAAATGTCTATTTTCAAGCATTCTCTTTAACATAAGCCGATAACGTTTATAAGCAGAAGCAGAGCTGAACAGAAATAGCTTTTCTCGTTCCCGTCTCTTATTCGGTGTAATCTACCGAGTCGTGATGTCCGTAATATATAATTTCGAATTTACCCACTAAGCTTATCGCATTCTACGCTCCAAGTCCTTTTATTTAGTAAACAATTGATGTGAAGTCCACCATATGGATTTCAGAATGAACTTATTTTTCGATCGATAATATATTTCTTCACACTTATAACTTTGCATAGGCGTGATCGAATATTTTGCGTTTCGTGAATAGCAGAGCCCTCCCTAAAGTAAATATGGAAAAATTTTGCTTATTGTCTTTCATAATTTATGAGTAATAAGCGAAATGGCACAAATTTTTTGCTTCGAGAAATAGACACGTGTCCCGTTTACGCTTTGCTTAGGGCGTGTGCTTGTATATATATATTCTTGACCAGTGTCAAATTCTAAGTCGATTTAAGCACATCTGTGTGTCAGTATGTCTGTCCATCTAGGTAATGACCACTGTTCTGGCCGCAAAAATGAAGCTACCGACGTCAAATTTAGCAGAAACGTAGGAATTTTCTGTAAGCAGATTGGTATTGAATATGGGCCAAATCGTTTGAAGGATACGCTCACAGCATCGCGTAAGCTGAAAACCTCTCTGGTTCTCGAACGGAATGAAAGATTGGTTTTTTCTACGTTACTTATAAACTTTAGCAGATGAATGCAGAAAAATTTCAACGCATATTCTATGGGCGACACTTTAGCACGTATACAAAATTGGAAAAAGTTTACCACGCCTATCCGATATTATAGTACATTCAAAATGAATTATCTTTCAATGCCTTCAAAATCCCGTAAAGCATATACGTTTTCGGCCAGTTTCAAATTTGGAATGCATTTAAACATGTCCATCTGTCCGTTTGTGTGTTTGCGCAAGCTAGTCTTAGAACTTAGCAACAACAGGACTCACGTGTCATGATTTAAGCGTTTGTTTTTATGAAATTTTTTTATAAATCTTATGTATTATGGGGAATGTAGGGCATCTAGAGTTCGCTTATAATGTTCGCTCCTATTTTCATGCACGTGTTATTGTGTGCATTCCAGGATTATACCATTACTATGTATTTAAATCAGTATTGGCGTGACGAACGTTTGGCTTTTAATGCTTTCGGTCCGTACTACGATGACGATGCGGACGATGATGGTGTTAATGATGTCCTAACATTATCGGGAGATTTTGCTGAAAAGATATGGGTACCGGATACATTTTTTGCCAACGATAAAAACAGGTAAGAAAAGAGGTAAAAGAGAAATTCATGTCTGATTATTAGATTTATTCACTAATTCGAATAGTTTCCTGCATGATGTTACCGAACGTAATAAATTGGTGCGATTAGGTGGTGATGGCTCGGTTACGTATGGTATGCGTTTCACTACTACTTTAGCCTGCATGATGGATTTGCACTACTATCCATTGGATTCACAAAATTGCACAGTGGAAATTGAAAGTTGTAAGTGATTTTGCTCAAGTTAAACGTATCGCTTATCCGTTAAATTCCGTAAAATTCAAACAACTCTCAAGATGGCTACACAGTAAGCGATGTGGTAATGTATTGGAAGCCCACACCTGTGCGTGGTGTAGAAGATGCCAAATTGCCGCAATTTACTATCATTGGCTATGAGACTAACGATCGTAAAGAACGTTTAGCTACGGGTGTCTATCAACGTTTATCGTTATCGTTTAAATTGCAACGAAACATTGGCTATTTTGTGTTTCAAACATATCTGCCCAGTATTTTGATTGTAATGCTATCTTGGGTATCCTTCTGGATTAATCATGAGGCCACTAGTGCACGGGTAGCATTGGGTATGTTGTTTATCTTTTCCTTCACTTACATAATAAATGAAATTCTAAGTGAAGGGCACGTGTTTATTGTAAAGGTATCACAACTGTTCTCACAATGACCACCATAAGCACTGGAGTCCGTAGTTCCTTGCCAAGGATATCGTATGTGAAAGCTATCGATATATATTTGGTAATGTGTTTTGTGTTCGTTTTTGCCGCCCTTTTGGAGTACGCGGCCGTCAATTATACATATTGGGGAAAACGAGCTAAAAAGAAAGTGAAAAAAGGTAAAGACAATGAACCAAAAAAAACGGGTAAGACTTCGCCTAACATTTTAATTCTTCTTATGTTCTTATTATTGGCCGATTTTAGGGAAAGCCGATAAATCCGAAACGTGTTCAGCAACTGAAGATATAATAGAATTGCAGGATGTACGCATGAGTCCTATACCATCACTGCGTAAGGGCAATTACAATAGCACACTAGGTTCGCTGGGAGCCGATTCTTTGGATTTAGCCAAATTCCCGCCCAGCTTTCGAATTGCGCGCAACTACGGCACCACCAGCAATCGTTCAAATCTACGATATCGGGGACAACGAGGTAAAAGATGTTTCTCTCTCTCTCTCTCTCTCTCTCTCTCTCTCTCTCTCGCTTTCTCTCTCTCTCGCTCTCTTTCTTTCTTTTTTTTTCTTTCTCTCTCTTTCGCACACGCTTTATCACATTCAACTTTAACTCCTCTCCGTACAGTAATGCTATAAATTTTATGAATATTAATATAATCAAGAGAGACAGAGAAACACACAACGATCACTGAAATTTCATTCTTGTCAACTCGATATTTATACTATTTTCGAACTCTTTCAAACATTTCTCCTTCCAGGTCAGAAGCCCCGCGTACTGCATGCCCTTAAGAAAGGAGCTACAGCTATTAAGGCAACGATACCAAAAATTAAAGACGTCAATATAATTGATAAATACTCACGCATGGTGTTCCCCGTTAGCTTTTTAGCCTTCAATTTAGGCTATTGGCTTTTCTATATTCTAGAATGATAGCAAACGCTAACACTTCACACTTCCAAATAGGCTTAACCCTCAATAGTGTGTAGTGTACAACATAACCTAAGATAAATTGACAAAATTTCAGATACCATACCATACCATACCATACCATACCAATCCTACGACGTACAATCTAAACGGCAAATCAAAATATTCGACTATCAAGCCCAACAAGCGGACAAAGTTAATAAAAAAGAAAAATTGTAAAAAAATTTCACGTAACCTCTTAACCGGATAATAACAAGAACAAGAAAAAGTTAATTACTTTAAATTGAGTGGTAGCAAAAAAAAAAAAAAAACAAAAATTCGGATAACTTCAGGACGAAAGAAATTATTGAACCATTTAGTAAGAAAATATTAAAAAAATTACATAAATAACTTCCAGCAGAATTCGTATAATCACACTTCCGTATATTCTTCACTTCTTCTATATCGGGAATTTTTTTTTTTTTTCAAGTTTACTTACAAAACATAAAATTTGCGTATTTTGTTTTTACATTCACCAAAACTTATTAATTGTAAATGCTTCGGAGTTGTTGTTGCATCAATAGAGTATCGCGGGGAGTATAAAAATATTCTCATTCCGTTTAGAGCATTCGGAAATAAGCATCAGCGAGGCCAAAGAGTAGAATGTGAGATTGTGTGCGTGAAATCATTTGTTCATTCGCCCGTCCCACTATTTGTAGTCTTGACGGTTCAACAGGTCTCCTCATAAATCTTGCAAACTACACAATGGAAGTAATCCACCCAAAAAAAAAGGGAAAAAACAACAACGTTTAGGATAAAGAAGATTCAAAATTTATTTGGACTGTTGTTCTTACGTGTCCGGCAGTTGCAAACTGTAGATGAAATGCCTTCAATTGGAATTGCGGAGAACGGCTGTGTAATGCAACATAAGCTACTACTGACAGACTACCAAGACTGACGCCTTCTGTTTAAAAATACTTTAAAAATACTTCTCGAGGATCCATGCATCTCTCTGTCCTAACGAGTGTTTGTGACAGGGCTCCAACTGATATCTGGTAGAGATATATTATACCTTACTATTATAGATGCATTATGGGTGTGTTGTGAGCTTCTTCGCCATATTCCAGACCACTTGTGTGTTATTGCAGAATATATTGGAACTGTGCGGATGTACAGAAGGACTTACGGTAAACTCACCTTTTATTATACCGATCAATTCAGAATATACTTCTGAATCAAGTCAAGCCCCTCTGTCACTATGTGCGTCTGATATCTGTCTCTATAGTTTGGTGGTCGATCTTTGGATCACGTTTTTTGAAATATTTTCACAAAATTGAACTTGTTGTGACGCAACAACAAATATTACTGAAAATGGACAGGATCGGAGGGCTTTTACGAGCACTCCTTTCAAAAGCTTGCAATTTTCAAAATTTTGCGACAAAAATCATTAAGTATTAGAATTCTGGCATACTAGACTAACATATAAGTAATTAGATGGGATGAATCAATTTTTTGAGCCCTATCCCATGCAAGTGGGTTAGTAGTTACGAGAAGAACGCCTCTGTATGGCACGAAACATTAATTTGGCATATTTTATGATTTTGTGATCGGTAAAAAATATTAATCTTACATAAAAATTGTTTGTACTAAATTTAGACCATTTAGGTATATTTTCCGAAATGCATCCCATAAATGGTTTCTCATGAAGAATAAGCCTTTATATGGTATCTAAGAGTAATTTTTAGTATCCTATTACGAAAAGAGGTAAAGAAAATAATTTTTCCAAATTTGGACGACACCAATTCATATTTGAAGTCCCTTCCCGTACAAGGGCTCTCAAGAAAAATATATCTTCACATATAAACAACATACAAGTCTTGGTATTTGATGAGGGGTATAATTCAACAATCGCCTTAGACGATGTAATAGCCAGCCTTTCCCGACAATAATGTTTTTATTATGTTTTTGTGGTAAGAGTATCAAGATTAAACAGTACAGATGGACACGACCGGACATACCGTAAACGAAATAGCGACAGATAGATGTTCTGGCGGCGAGGAAGACATCTTTCGCACATTAATCGCAAGCATACACTTATTTCGCATTAATTATGATGGAATTTTCAATCTCAGCCACTTATCAACCCATTTAATTTGTTCAGTTAAGGCGTGTCAATGAGCCAAATCATTTCCATTGTACTATTTTCCAATTAAGGCAAACTATGAATCTATGTCTGTTAAAAGTCGTAAGTTAATTATAAAATCAGCTGAAATCGTCTCGTCAAATACTGGTTTTCATTTATATTCCTCATAAAATACCAATAAATACCTGGGAAGACGTCCGAAAGGTCGACGTAGGGTACATCAAAATAAGTTTCCAAATTATTTTGGGTCGATTTTCATCATAAAATGCTAGAAATTATATCTTGATGCCACCATACAAAGACTTTTCTTTAGTAAAAGTATTTATATCTCTTTCTATTCCGCATTACACGAGTAATGGACATCGCCTGAGTGAGAGTGGATACAACACATGTGCCAATCCCATTCAAGCTTTCTACAATGATTTTGAATAGTACTTTTTACCGGGTTTTCACGAGAAATACTACAAATTGCAAATTGCAAGTTTTTTCCATATAGCGACTTTTTCCCAAGCCGAGTGTTGCATAGATAGTAGTCGTAAACATGGGTCCAAACAATCAACTTTCGTGAAGGCTTTTCGTTGGATGAGAAGATGTAATTTCATGAAAATATGTGAAATATAGCGACCGATCAGTTGAATTCGGGATATACAAGCAGACAGACGGACGGAGAAGGGTGGCAGGTATGCTATAATCGACTCAGAAAATGATTTTCAATCAATTACTATAATAAAAGATGAGTCTATCTTAAGACTGTTAAGAGAGACGGACGGAAAAACGTGGCAAATATGCTATAATCGACTCTGAGAATGATTTTCAATCAATTACTATAATAAAAAATGAACCTGTCTTAAAACTGTCAAGACAGACGGACGGATAAAGTTGGCAGGTATGCTATAATCGACTCTGAAAATGATTTTCAATCAATTACTATAATAAAAAATGAGTCTATCTTAAGACTGTTAAGACAGACGGACGGAGAAGGGTGGCAGGTATGCTATAATCGACTCAGAAAATGATTTTCAATCAATTACTATAATAAGAGATGAGTCTATCTTAAGCCTTAAGACTGTTTTAGTGTTGGACACGTCGACAAGCTTAAAAATACCATTAGCATGGTAGTAGGGGATAATTTTGTCGCGCATAGTATTCAGTTTTAAAAATTCTTTTTACGAAACAAAATCATAAATACGTAGTCTATCGAGAGTTTTCCAATTTGCCAACTTTTCAAGCTGGAAAATTGACAAACAAAACTAAATCAGTACTTCTGTCACACGTCAATAATGGATGGAAAGAGTTGTTAATCTTTAGCAATGAACTGGAATCATCTCGGAATATTCTCACAAGAGATGATCATTAAATCATATGGAGTTGAAATCTTGAAGAAATATTTATTGAATTCATATCAAAACTCTTTGTGAAAACGATCTCACTTTAGAACGCTTTGAGCGACTGATACCTTTTTGTCCGAGAGAGTAAGAACCTCAGATAATTGTTATTATTATTATTTGACTTTAAAATTTACGAAATTCTGTTTATAGCCCATACTAGTACCGTGTTACCGTCAATCAATCCATATAATTATTGGCTAATTTACTATTCGACATAATTGGAAAGTTGGCAAAAATTAAGATGAATATACAAATTTTGCTTGGAAGCGACCATAAAACTAATAATAATCGGAGCAACACTATCACATTAACTAATGTTGGCGTCGAAATACGATATTTTTAGCATCAATTTGAGATAACTAAATTTTGACTTAACCGCAATTAAACGCTGTACAAGTACAATTGAAAAAGGAATAGAAAATATAACTAAAATATCAGAGACCAGTTTCCAGTTTTTCAAAAATATCCTTCCCAGAGAAAAAAAAAAAAAAAAAAAAAAAATAACAAAAACTAAAACAAAACATTGTAACAAAAAGAAGAAAAAATTTAGTAGATAATCTGTTCATTGAGACAAATAAACCTGAGCTAAAGTAATTCCATTGAATAAAAAAAAAAAAATAAATGAATAAATAATAAAAAAAAAAGAACAAGATTTTTTTTTCTTTTTTTGAAATTGTATTTTTATTTGCCACATAAGACAGACATACTTTATAGAAATGAAAATATGGGCAATCTAAGGGCCCATATATTGATAGGTATCTATGCTTGTGTCTATGTGTACGTGCGTGCGTCTATCTCTGCCCCTAAGGCTAGGTACGTATACGTGTATTGTTAATTAATGTAGAAAATCTATCACAACACTTTTACTTTCCTTGCAATACAACGTTTTGCCTTTTTTGTTCCATCATCTCTCCGTCTTTGTCTCTACTCTTAGGTTCATTTAAGCGAGCAACACGTTAATGTCAAATACATAATAGCAAAAGCAACTCTCTGACTACTGGCTTTCTACTTTAATTCATTTCTCTTTTTATCTCTCTTTCATTCCCTCGCTCTCTCTTTCTCTATCTCATGCTTTTCCTCTCTCCCACTATAAAAAAAGGCAAAAACGAAAAAGGTTCCCCTCTCAATCTATTCTCATTTAATGTTATTCAAAAGTGTGGGAGTTTAACTATAATAAATGCGCAGATGTATGTTTGGTCCATCCAGATGTGTTTGTGCTTTCAAATCATTGCGACATTTATTTCAATCGTCTCTGCAAGATTATCTCCAATCACCGTCCGATACTGCCGAAGTGTAAGTGGAAAAAAGCTCCACTCCTTCCTATCTTCACAATCCTTACGATAGGCGTTTTAGATAATGAATGATGATTGAAATAATATTTCGCTTGGTAGTCCCAGCTTAGGTTTGCTTATACATTATGTATTACATAGAAGTCCATTTATCACAATTCTCGCTAAATTTGTAGATTTACGCATCAGTATTGTCGCATCACGTTACCTATCTAAGAGTCTCTGTCTTACTTAACCTATCAGTTTGAATTCTTTAAAGGTTGCCAGGTGCACTGCATACGCCTAAAAAATATTTTTGATAAGCAAATCGCGCTTACTGATCACAATCCTTTCTGACCATCTCCGTGTCACACAGTGCCGGTTGGTCAAATATAAGCAGAAAAAATAAAAAAAAAAAAAAAACAATAATTGTTAGAGAAAATTAACTAAAGAAACCGTTGACGTTCAGAGAAAACAACAAAAAAAAAAAAAAGCTAAAGTGGTTTTTGAAAAAACGCAATTTGTTGTATAAAACTGAACTAGGAGTGAAGAAAGATTGCAAAATTTCCACCTATCCCTTATATTGAAATTCTTCTTAGCTCTTAAGCGTATAGAAGCGTAACGCTATCTTTAGGTTACGATTTTTGGTTCCTCTGAATAAGCAAAATCGGTGAAATTTTATGAAATACTCTCAACACATAAAAAGCATTGCAATGATCATTTTTTTAGGTTAATAAAGAATTCAAAGGGCGGGAATGTCGGGCAGGGCGTACAAGGAGCAGGCATGACCTCAATGCTACTTAACAACTCATACTTATAACGGCTTATATTTACTACACGTTGACCGCCAAGTGTGAAGGTAGTTCAGCGGTTTATCCAGACCGCTCGGTCTACACACGCTCTCATTATAACGCGCGTCCAAACCAGAACGTCTAAGAGCAGTACTTGCTCGCTGTTGCTGTACTTGATTGCGGCTGAAAGTGATTTTTGCATTTAAGGAAAGGATCAACAAATTCATTCAAACCCCTTACGTTTTCCAACAGTCGCTGGAGAGGGTGAACACAACAATCTTCAAAGCATCTATTACATCTATTATCGAATTTAATCAAACAAATCACTCGAAGAACTGAAAAGGGCCATGCATCGCCACCTACAGATTCGAGATAAAATCTTTCTAACAATTGTTGAAATAGATCCTAAAAAATCTTAAAGGTGTTCAGAGATAATGGGAAAAAAGATTTCTCGTGTTTTTTTTTTTTATTGAAATCTTGAATCGGCTGCCTTTGATGGGTGGCAGTCCGTCATCTTCTAATATCTAACAACAGAAAGCAAATGCGTTCTCTTTCCATTTCATTACTTATAGGTCGTAAAATTATTTAATAATTACTTGAAAGTAGCAGATCTAACCGACTGAGATATAATTGAAGCTGTCTCCATCCATCTATTCCATTGTAAGATCTGTCATTTCATAATTAGAAATTTTAATATCGGATTCGTGACAATTTGTAGCGGTCGTTAAGTTGACAAAAAAGTCAAGCAACGCACAGAGCTACAGCGTACGATGAATTTCTTGAATTTAATTGGAGCGGGTTTAGCTCGTTTTAAAGATCAATCTGCAGCTCATTTTTTGCTCAGGCTACACTCCATATCTTACACGAGTTTTACAAGGTAGAGTAAGATCTTCGCCCCAATTCTTTGCTGAAATTCAATAATTTTGAAGTATCACTAGGTAAGTTATACTTAATATTGGATGAGTATGCAGGTACGCGGGTGGAAAATCTAAGGGCTTCGTAGTCCACATAATTTGATGAATTCAATTAAGAAATTCGAGGAACGAGAGAAACAGTTGATCGGACCAAATAATCCAAATACTTAATAACGTGAATGTTCGGCTTTCATCGAGGTATCGGCATGAATTCTAATACATATTCGCCTACACAAGTGGCATTCGAACCGAAGAAGCGAACACAATTTTCGCTAGCAGTCACAAAATGCTTTGCCTTAGCATTTTCACATGGATCGTATTCATCCTATCCTTCAGCGATTGTACCGTTTCGCGACATTTTTTCTACCATCACTGGCATTTCTTGTTATCATTTTCAAAATCATTATTAATGTACGCAACTTTAAGGTGGCTCCACCACCTGTTAAAGCGCTTGAGATGAAACGATCAATAACATCAACGTCATAGCTTGGAAATAGCTAGGCGTTAGCTAGAGAGGGCATATTGTAGTGATAAAGTAGCAGGACTTGCAGAAAATGCCGTTTCGAAGGCTCGAACTTTTAAAAGTTTCAATACCCTCAGGTATTATGTTATTAGCATTATAATATTATTATTATTAATATTATTGTTATTAATTCAAGCCAAGAAATAAATTCGAAGACTTATTTCTAAGTCTTAAGGTACCAGTGCATCTAAGGCTATCGGCTTTAGTGAAATCTCTGCGGCACTTGAGATTTCAAGCCCCGACCATTGAGTTGTTGGCCGAGACCCTTTGGGTAGTCGGCTCACTCAAGCGGACATATCCTAAAGTAAAATATATTTAGTGTGTCGCAATCGCTTGTGCACATGCTTTCAAGCTAGAATTCGTAAAATTCGTTCTTTTTGTTTTTTGTTTTTTGTTTTTTGTTTTTTTTCCTTTATAGAAATAAAATATGTAGCAGCACGAAATTAAATCTAATTCAATTCAATTTATTATCTAAGAATAGTTTTGCAAGATTTCTTTTTCAAAGTTTCAATTGAAAATTTGTTTTTTTTCTAAAGATTTTATGTGCGAGTGGCATGAAAGCGGCAATCATGTAATGGCGCTCCGGAACGCGCTTACCATTCAAATATACGGGAAATTCTTCTTAATGAATGCATTAAATTATTATTATTCATGCATATTATTATATATGTATATATTTATATGTATATATATACACATGTATATATACACATCAGCATTGTGGACCAGCGAAAGAAAAGCTTTAGGAAAGCTTTATTCATCTACGAAATTTTCTCATTTTTTCTGACATTTGGCGAACGATATGCTTGTGCATGCAGTGATAAATGAACAAATGAAAGTTACAGCATCTGTACCTAAAAAAGTTCCGTATAAAAGCAAATAATTGTTATCTGCTCGTTACCAAAGACAGTAGCAAAAATCATATACGCATTAAAACGGAATTGTGTAAGAAAAAACTAAAAAACAAAAAAAAAACACAAAAAAAGAACTCACTCCGCTGGAAAGGAGTAAAAAAATATTCAAATTTTAATATTTTTCTTTTTACTTAGTAATAATTAATATTCATCATCAATTAATAATAATAATATTATTAAGATTTTTATAAAAAAAATAAAATAAAAAAATAAAAAAAAACAAATTTTCAGTTAAACGGAGATTTATTGCAAAACGCAAAAAAAAAAAAAGGAAAAACGAATACATTGAGAAGGCAAAAAGTTGTGCATATTGAAAAAAGAAAAAAAAAAAAAAACAACAGCTGCTCCTTACACGGCAACAGACTTAAAGGAAATCCTTTTTTGTTTATCATCTTAAGCTATAACTAATAGTACATAAATATTTAATATTATCAAGAGGAAAAACATTTTTTTTTTTTCAAAATTCAAAAAATGCAAAAAAGAATTTTTCCAATAAAAAAAAAAGCATAACAATATAATTTGTGTGAATATATTGTGGGTTGTGTAAAAAAAAAAAAAAAAATAAAAAAAATAAAAAAAAAAATAAAAAAGATTGAACCTACACAGTGATGGGTTCGTATGAAAAAAGCACACGCCCTTAGATGTGCAGGAAGACATTTACAGCAGCGACAAATACAACATCGAGAACAACAATAACAACGACGGCGACAAGGAAAATATTGTGCACACTCATAAACATAACATAAGGGCACAAACAAACGCGCGCACACGAAAACACATACAAATGTAAACACACGCGCGCATCAAATGTTCGCAGCTCTCACCTATACAAACAAGTTGATATAGAACGAGATGAAAAAGGACTCAAACTCTATGTAATGACGACGATGACGATGATAATGATGATGATGAGGATTATAATGATGATGATGATGATAATAATGATGATGATGATGATGATGATGATGATGATGATGGTATTCAACACAACCCTGAACGGTTCAAGTGAAATTTTGTTTCAATTATAAACAAAAGAAAAAGCGAAATAAAATAAAAAATTCAAAATTTATTAAAACTAAATATTAAGCAAAAAGCACGCAATAAATTTTATTTCTTAAAAGAAACGAAATGAATCCCAAATAAAATGTAAAGATTCGAGAAAATGCTGAAACGTGCTTCCAAAAGAAAACGCAAGATAACACGGCCAAATAAGTCTTCTTCATCTTAAATGCTGCAAGAAATTCACATAAATATATTTTGGATTTTGGAATTTTAAAGCTGCTGTTGTTGCCGTTGCCATTGCCGTTGTCGGTGCCGTTACCGTTGCACTTGCTCTTGCTCTTGCTCTTGCTCTTGCTCTTGCTCTTGCTTTTCTGCTCCTCTAAAGCATCAATAATAGAGCATTTGTTGTTAGACTATAAATACATTACATTTAATTTCTATAACGCCCACGTAATCGTCTACGCAATCGTGTTTCGTGTGAAACAATTACCTTAAAAAAAAAAAATAAAAAAAAAAAAACCAGAAAATACAATAAACACAAAAAAAAAATTTAAAAAGGAAAAAAGGCAATAAAAAGAGAAAAGAAAGGCGAGGAATACATAAAAGCGTTAATACGCCAACGTTCAGTTGCCAGTCCTACGCTTAATAATCCCGATTAAATCCTTATGTGACGCGTGCTGTAAAGCCCAGAAATCCAGAGCATCGCCGTTAACACAAACGAATCAACTAATGCAACGTAACTGAGTCCCAAGTCCTGTAGCTCCCACAACAGGAAAGATATTTCATCTTAATCGAAGCAGAACATGTATAATTTGTTTGTTTTAGTGCTTTTCGTCCGTTTGGGTGAGTAAATAAAATACATTTTTCATTCGATTCGTTCGTATACACGAACCTCAATAATTATTAAATATATAAAAAACGATTCGGTTTATTTGCATTTTTCTCTAGGAGTTTTCTCTAACACCGTTCTTAACACCGTTAAGCATATGATTATGAAAATTCTTCAAAAAATTACAACTTATGTAGTTGCTTAAAAGCATTTTATACCAGTCAAGCAACTACACAAACTTCATTTCTTGATAGTTAAAACAAAAACAAAAAAAAACACAAAAAAGTTCAATTTCTAAAGGTTTCAAGCAACGATTTTTTGAAATCTGCTGTACGGACGTCTCTTGGCTTTTAAAAGATAACACTGAATTTTCTAATCCCGTTAAACGTGAATGAACAACAGTGAAAAAAAAAAAAAACATTTAAAAAATATGTCTTCGAAGTTTTATTTCAAAATTTTGGAATTTTATCCATTTGCGATGGGCTTTTCGGTTATCCTTTAGAAGAGAAAGTGCGATAGCTTTATAAATCTTTTCTGTTGACAGATGAGTAGGATCCTTGCCTGAATGACGGAATTAAGCTAATGAATTCTAAAATTGAAGTACGCAGTAGTATCTGCGCCATGTATTGTCTTGTAATGTAAGTCGTGATTAATGCGAATTAAAAAATCCCTCGTTCAAGCTCTAGTTATTCCCACTTAGAATAACTCTGCGAAATATTAATGAAATCGATGCGTATGTTGGCTGTGCGAAATCGTGCCCAATGACTTTAAAAATAGCCAAAGCCTCCTCATTCCTTACGGTTTGATTTCAGTTTCGATTAATTTGAAACTTGGAGAAAGTATTTTTAACATGTTGTTCTATTAAATAAAATATAAAATAATAAAATTAAATAAAATAATAAAACCTGTTGGGAATATAAATTAGATCGGTCCATGTGCTTATATTCCAAAATCAATTTATTTCTGAGCAAAATGAATGAACAGATTAATCAAAGTCTTGTCCATTGCTGGGTACGACGTTCCCCCATTTCTCAGGCAATTTTCGAAACTCAGCTTGAAAAATTGTCTCGCCTTTTGAGACCGCCCCCATATTTGGCTATCGTCATAAGATTTGCATTATTGTTCGAGCAGACAATAAGTCATCTATTTAAGCTCGTGTTAATTGGCAAAAGTAATGTCTGCTGATAACAGCAAAGTGACTTCCGTTAGAAGTGCAAACCATTCCTCAGGGAGTTTTCCTCTCTAAAGCTGATTTACTTCATACTCAAAACTCGCGATATCTTGACTTTTGGCAAACCACGTCCATTTTTTATCACTCTGCATAGATGATTGTTATTATTTCTTAGTGGTGGTTTCATTTGTTTGGAATACATCATAATACCCCGCGCCCAGCTGACTCCTCGATATATGGACGCCATGAATATTCAGCTTGACCGTCGATGTTAATAGTTCGCCTACTCTGTATTATGATTATTTGAGCTTTGTATGTCGTAAGGCATCCACTGGCCTACATCACTGGCGAAACATTTAGGAGCACTACTCTTCCAGTTAAGCAGGAAAAGTAACGTGTCCTATAAACGGGATTTTTTTTTTTTTTGGCATAAAACATTTTTGAAATGGAAAAGTCACAGTTTTATTTCACGTCCCACAGTACTGCTTACATTCTGTCTTAGAAAGCAGACGGAACTTATTTGTACACGCAATAGGTTTTTTATGTTTCAAAATCGAGTCAAGCTCGTTCAGATCAATGATTATTATATGGGAACGATATCCAAAAGACTTTCGTGGTGTCCAAATACTTTCTAGTAAAAGTTTGATAAAGCCGGCTCATAGCCAGTGGGCGTAAGGACATACGTCTCCATCACGAAACAATGCCAAGTACAAGCTCAGAGCTTATCTACCTTAATACGAAGTGTTCTCGCTCACAGTTGGTATTAATGCCATAACGTACTCTCGAAAAAGTGTGTCTTGAGCAAAAAAACGTAGGGGCATGAAAGATAAGAAGATTAGTCTTAAATGTTTATTATCGATCCACTGCTTTTCAGGCTAACTCTTTGAGTACGATAAGTATGTTATGAACCATTACTGAGGCGATTCTATCTAAATGAACGGATTTCTTCTCTAGAATTAAAAGATGCCTCATACGGATGAGATATTGTATGCTGGTAGCAAGTGTACAGAATATTATTGCCGAAAATTAGGCGCACATATGCATTCTCTACCGTCATTTTCCAACAGCAATAAACTCATTGCCGATTGTGATCTCGAATGACTTAATGTAATGTCTACACATTCACATATCGATCATATTCACGGAAAAGTGGCAATATTCCAAATCGATATCTACTATAGCTCCTTAGTACAGTTCACTACACTTTTAGATTTTTTCTTTGGCTTTTTTTTTATTTTCTTTAATTCACCAGAGAATCATAGCAGTCAAGGTGGAATTTGATTATGAATAGATTTGCGAAACTTCAAATTTTCATTTCAGTTCTTGAAACCATTAAACTTTCGACGACGAAAACAACAACAACAACAATAGTAACAACAGCATGAAGCAGACCGGATAAATGTGGAAGCGTACAAAGGGGCAATTAAGTGGAAATAGTTAAACTAATTCCAGCAACGGCTTTTTGACGCCTTCTTTGGAGCGTGAAACGCATAATAATCAAGTTAGGTTAGGGCAAGCGTGCAAAAATTCTACAGTTAAACCATAGCGAAAACGAACTGCGAAACTAGCGCAAATCTTTTTAAATCGATCTTCTTCTATTGAGCAAGAGATCAATTCCACTATATCGGCTGGAAATGAAGTAAATTTCGGCTTTTCTCTTTTTTTCGACCAAAATGCTTCTTGAACCGCTTGATTATAAATTCTTTCCTTGCATTTTCGTGAACTTAAATGCAAAAATCGTTTCGATTATTTGTTAGGTTCACTCGCAATAAGGAAACCTTTTGCTTTTCGATTGTTTACTTTAATTACATAAATGGCCTTCGAGAACGCTGTGCTACGTAAAAATGGACCGTTGAACACCGGGTTCAGGATTATTGCTGTTAAATATATTATTTTGTTTAGTATTTGGAATAAAAAACATATGAAAGTTGTAAAATTATGCTTCTAAAATTACATATGTACCGTTATAGGCGCACGTCTCATGGTTACATCGCAATAAAATGGTAACACCCGAAATTAATTATTAGCCTCTAATATCTTAATTTAAAACCTTTAAGCTTCGCGTACGAATTTTAGCATTTCAGCGTGTACTGAAAACGGTACACATGGAAAAATACTTGTTAAAATAGTATGCAACCAAGCCAGTAATGGCTATCCTAAAAAATCTTGCATACGAAAAGCGTTGTTTTATTACATTCCAATCAATTTCGACAATAGTATTGTGAATAAAATATCAGTTTCATGCCTTGTGGGCTACACAGTACCACCTTTCGATAGCAGTAGATATCTTGCTTGTTTTGTTTTTTTTTTTTGGTAATTCTTCGTTCTCTCAAAATTCTATGGGCGTACAATAATTATAATAGAGATACAGCTCGAGGTGGGAGAGCGTTTATAATTATAATCATTCAAATTAAAAATCCTAAAAGTCAATCATACGTACAGATAACGCAACGAGGAGAATTCGAAGAGTTTCACTGCCTTTTTTTGTATTGTTTTGTTTTTGCTTAATCATACAACAGCAAAGAACGAAAACAGGTCACTTTACCAATGCCAAATGAAAACTCAATAATATCATAATGTTCGTTCAAAGCATCCATAACTAAAGAAGCAAGAATAAAAATAAGAAGTGAGAGAAAATATTTCAAAAAAAAAAAAAAAAAAANAAAAAAAAAAAAAAAAAAAACCACTTAATAGTGTATGATGGCGGTACATTTATTTGTGAATCAAATAATGTAGGTTTGCATATGTGTTTGTTTGTATGCGCATAAGCTTTTAGGTACGATAAATACAATTTACGAACGGCGGCCTTGTCCTTGGCATCCTCTCATCGCAACGAATTGTGCAAAAAGCAAATTATTTCAAGCCGATGACAGGCGAACGGTATTACGATAAACACACGATGCATTCATTCACAAATGCAGAGAAAAATCCCTTAAGATAAATAGAGAATGAGAGAGTGAGCCGGAGAGTGAGAGAGAGAGAGAGAGAGAGAGAGTATGGGGAAAATAGTTTGGCACAAAACTTTCTTATTTTTTACCTTCGACTGCGAATACTTGGAAGAGATGATTGCTTCGTTTCAATTTTGTTATTGTAAAATGTAAGTTTAGAAATACTTCATAGTATGTTAAGGATTCAAAAGAATTCCCATTCGATTTTTGAATCTCTTACGGAGATTCACTCCGCATTATCGTTTTAGTTTCTCAAGCTGGAAAGCTTATCAAATCAATTTATGAATTAAAAAGCTTTACACTCATCATCAAACATCGTCGTCGAACTACGTCAACTACGAGAATAATTTTAATTTATGTAAAAATTTTTATTGTACATATGTAGTCTGCGAAATCTGTTCAAACTATTATATTGTCGAAGACAAAATTCTCCAAAAATTTGTGCAAAAAATCTTTTAAAACCAAGGAAGTAAAAGCTTTCGTGAATTTGACGCAAGCGCATCGCATTCAGCAGCATTATGAATGAGATTTCAATGAATAAGAGTCTGCAGGTCTATCTATGAATTGCATGAAGCTTTCGATTTCATCTCTCAGCCTAAGAACTATTGATAGTTTTTGAAGTTGTGCTCTTTATAACCAACGAATAAGCAAACTACTTACTTTTTACGAAAACGTAACCTTTACTTACCGCGAATTCATTCATACAAAACTTCGACACACTCCCTTCTTTGTTCCTTCAATCGGAGTTTGAGCTTTTCTTTCATCTTTTCTTTTTTTTTTTTTTTTTCTTTTTGTCTTCTTTTTTTTCAGTTCATGGTGATTATGGCTATCCCACAACTACTTGGCACGGTTTAACGGATTTGGAGTCAAAGGCGGAGTATGGCAGTGCCTCCAAACAATTGTTGATTCCGAATCATGTACGTGATTATGTAGGATTCTATCATCAACGTCAAGAACGCTTGAAGCCTCAGTTACGTTCGGCGGGAGGCATTACGAAAGAATTTCATACTTCCTCACCGAAATCCGGTGACTCTGATAAATATCATGAAAGTGAAGATCATGCCAACTATGATGACTACGTTATACATCCATCGGATACCCCTTCTCACGACATATCTGACGATGATTACTTTGTCCCGGAGCTATCGCATTATCCTCATGAAATCTTTACTACAGAACCCTTGCAGCAACAAACGTCACATGAAGTAGGGCAAGGATTTAATCCGGGTGAGTCGGCCCGACATCGTGATGTTGGGGCTCGAAGTGGTAGCCGTACTGATTTGTATGGGGTGAGAGAATCAGGCGATCGCCGCGAAATGACGCGTGGTCGTGAGGGTTACATGAATATGTTGCACACGAAACAAAAAGTATTTCGTCCCCACGTTTCCCTTGTTCACGACGAAACTCGTCTAGCCAGTCCTAATGATGGTTATCGTCGCGATTGTCCTAATATTTGCGGTGAAATGCAATGGCAATGCGCCACTAAATGCAATTGCATACACGCGAACGAGCGTTGTGATAAAGAACCCCAATGCGAAGATGGTTCCGATGAATACGATTGTGATGTTGTCGGTGACATGATGTCAAAGCTGCAAAGAGAATGTGAACAGACCGGCATGCATGTAATGTGCCCTAAAACATATCGTTGCATTAATAAAGAATGGTTGTGCGATGGTGATGATGATTGCGGGGATTATTCGGACGAAACGCATTGTGGTGAACGCATTAATTGCACGGAAGACCAATTTGAATGTGCCAACGGTTTCTGCATACCCAAACAATGGTTGTGTGATGGTGAAAATGATTGTAAAGATTTCTCGGATGAAGGACATTGTAACCGAACAAGGTAAGCTTTCCTCTCACTTCTTCGCCTTGATCCTCTATGTGCTCGAGTTAAAGAAAATTCTATATTTATAACTTGAAGCTGCTCGAATGAACACTTTACGTGTAACGACGGGTATTGTGTTTCCATTGCCTTCCGTTGCGACGGCGAACGGGATTGCAATGACAACTCTGATGAATATAAATGCCCTGCAGTAATAAATAGCTGTCCCGAGGGAGAATTTAAATGTCGCGGAGGATTAGGCGGTGCTGGCGGGCCTAGTGGACAGTGCGTCCTAAATCGTTTTCTTTGTGATGGTGACAACGATTGCGGAGATTGGAGTGATGAAGAAAATTGTCCCCAAAAACCATCCCAGTGCACATCTAGCGAACTAAAATGTGCCGATGGCACTTGTATTCCCAAGCGTTGGAAATGTGATAAAGAACAAGACTGTGATGGCGGTGAAGACGAACACGACTGCGGCAACATGAATTCTAGCTTACATTCTAGCTGCGGTACCGATGAATTCACCTGCAACAATGGCCGCTGCATATTAGTAAGAGACATTTATAGCATTCGCTATTAAAAATTTACGGAATTCAAACTCTTTTCAGCGTACTTGGCTTTGCGATGGTTATCCCGACTGCTCTTCAGCCGAAGATGAAGTTGAGTGCCATCTGCAATGTGAATCAGGACAATTTTTATGCCCCGCTAAAAAGAACATAACAAACTTGAAGTAAGCTTAAACTCTTATATGCAGATCCGAAGAACGAAAATTGTATGTCTTTTGTGTACGTAGAATTTGCGTTCATCAGAAACATGTATGCGACGGCCAAAATGATTGCCCTTTCGGTGAAGACGAGATTAATTGTCCACACTATCGCGACTGCGAATCAGATGCCAAATGTGAGCAGTTGTGTATAACTACCGCTAAAGGTCGAAAAGAGTGTGCGTGTCGCTTGGGATTTCTGATGCACAAAAATAAGCAAAAGTAAGCCAATTATTTAAGATGTCTTCCCTTAGATTGTTCAACTCTCTATTATTTTCCAGTTGCACTGACATTGACGAATGTCAATACCTTAGCAGCCCTGTGTGTTCCCAGAAATGCGAAAACACTTATGGTTCATTTGTATGCTCATGCGAGAGAGGCTATGTTCTACGTCCTGACCTTAGAACTTGTAAAGCTTTAGGAGGAGCCATGACTCTAATTGTGGCTAATCGGTGGGATATTAGGCGTGTCACTCTCAGCAACAATCGATACGCGGCCTTGGTTAAGGGTCTACATAATGCCATCGCTTTGGATTATCACTTCAAGAAAGGCATACTCTTCTGGTCTGATGTGTCCACCGATGTTATTAAAACCGTTTATATGAATGGTACTCGGGTAAGGGATGTAATCAAATGGGGTCTAGAGGCACCGGGAGGTGTTGCCGTCGATTGGATTCACGATTTGCTATTTTGGACGGACTCAGGCACAAGGCGTGTTGAAGTCTCGAACTTTCAGGGCAATTTAAGATCGGTAATAGTTTCGAATGATTTGGATAAGCCCAGGGCCATTGTGGTCCATCCTGGAGAGGCCATGGTATTTTGGACAGATTGGGGTAAGTTAATATACATATTAAGTGTTTTTTCGCTCAAACTGCATTGAAAACTTCGTTTTCTCAGGTCCCAATCCAAAAATTGAACGCGCTTATATGGACGGTTCACAACGGCAAATTATTATTAATAAAGGCGTTACTTGGCCGAATGGACTAGCTATTGATTATCCCAGTAACAAACTGTATTGGGCCGATGCAAAACAGCATGCTATTGAATGCTCAAATTTTGATGGATCGGAAAGAATAAAAATTTTGAGCACCCACCTACCACATCCTTTCGCAATAACAATTTTTGAGGACACCATGTATTGGACAGATTGGAATACGAAGACTGTGTCGGCGGCTAACAAAATTACTGGTAAGGGATTTCGCTCAGTTCATGAGAATTTCCATTTTCCCATGGATATCCATGCGTATCACCCTGCTCGGCAACCTGAATATCCTGACCGATGTCAAAAAGACCGACGCGGCTTGAGAGGCGGTTGTTCACATTTTTGTTTACCGAATAAAAATTCCCGACGCTGTGGTTGTCCTATTGGATTGAGTTTAAAAGACGACGGCAAAACATGTAAAAGTGCTCCTGAAAAACTGGTATTGGTCGCCCGCCGCAAAGATATACGCCTTAGGCAAATCCATGCTAAATCTTCCACTTATAACGATGTTGATATGATTATTCCTTTGGATAATCTTAAACATGCGGTAGCCTTAGATTGGACCAGTGATAGTGACACTATTTATTGGACCGACGTCGAGAAAAGCTCAATTAATAAAGCATATTTGAATGGTAGCCACCAACAAAAAGTTATACATTCAAACCTGGTATCGCCTGCTGGCTTAGCTTTAGATTGGTTGACTGACAAGTTGTACTGGACAGATCCTTCAACCAACCGTATAGAAGTGGCTACTAGTAACGGGAAAATTCGAACGTTGTTAATTTGGGATCTTCTCGATAAACCGCGAGATATTGTTGTTAATCCTATTGAAGGCCTTATGTTTTGGTCCGATTGGGGTGATCGGCCAATGATTGAATGCGCTCATATGGATGGAAAAAAACGTCGTGTAGTCACGTCTGAAAATCTAAAATGGCCAAATGGTTTGGCCATCGACTACGAACAACAGAGATTATACTTTGTAGATGGAGGCACCAAATCTCTCGAGTATATGAATTTTGACGGCAGTGAACGCAAAACCTTGCTGGGTAAGTAATGTATATTTTTATTAATGTCGTGTAACGAAAAACAATAGGATGTTTTTTGAAGGCGGCCTAGGCCACCCATTTGGCTTGGACGTTAGTGAAAGTCGCGTGTATTGGACGGACTGGGATTTAAAGGCTGCTTTAAGTGCCGACAAGCAAACCGGCAAAAATATGACAACCGTAATAGCGAATTCCAGTGACTTAATGGACATAAGTGTTTTCCATAGATACCGTAAAAGGATATCTCATGCTTGTGCAAATGATAACGGCGGCTGTTCCCATTTGTGTCTTTTAAATCCTATCAGTTATTCGTGCGCTTGCCCGGTAGGTATAACAATACAACCAGATAATAGAACATGCTCTTCGGGTCCCAGCAAGTATATAATATTCGCCCACCGCGTCGATATACGTCAGATTTCCATGGATTTTGATCATTTGATTGATGTAGTGTTACCATTACCACCAATTTCAAATGCGGTGGCTTTAGATGTTGATCGCAAGACAGGACAAATCTATTGGAGTGACATTGTTGACAGTCTCATTATGAGTTCTAGTCCAGATGGTTTAAATGTTAATCGCATTATTTATGAAAGTTTGGATAGTCCCGACGGTTTGGTGATAGACTCAGTCGGACGTACGGTAAATTAAGAATCGATAGTTGTTTGATAGAAAACTCTCTCATTAAATATATTTCTCTATGCAGTTATATTGGGCTGACGCGGGCCGTCATACCGTAGAAGTAGCTACGTTAGATGGAAGATATCGCCATCTTATAGCCTGGAAAGACTTAGAATCGCCACGTGGCTTGGCCTTGGATTACGAAGCCGGTTTCCTCTTTTGGACAGATTGGGGTCATTATCGTAAAATTGAACGCGCTTATATGGATGGGGAGAACCGTCAACGCATTGTGACTTCAAATTTGCTTTGGCCAAACGGTCTCTCGTTAGACTTGAAGGCGAAACGCATCTATTGGGTGGATGCCAAACTAAAGGTCATCGATTCATGCGACTATGACGGCAATCAACGTAAATTAATTATGTCCGCTCTACATCATCCGTATGCTTTGGCTTTAACTGATGAATTCATTTACTGGACTGATTGGAAATCCAAAGCACTGCATATGGCTGATCGCAATAATGTCTCAGATAAACGAGACGTTATGACAAATATCGATGGTTTAATGGACATTAAGGTAATCAGTACCAATGAAAAATTACCCAGCAATGCTTGCGGTGAAAATAATGGCGGCTGTTCTCAACTTTGCCTCCGTAATCCGTCGGGTTACACATGCAAATGCGGTATTGGTCTCAAACTAATCAACGGCAATTCAACCGAATGTGAATATTTACCAGAGGTAAGATACTAAGCTAAAGATGTAAAAGCGATCTGGAACTCCAGATTTAAACCATAAAAGTTTTTCTTTCTTTAGAAATTATTTTACTTTTAACCAAGATATTAACAGCCGACTTGATTTACTCTATATACATAGGATTATTTGTTGATTGCATTGCGTTCTGGCATCGGATTGATCTCCTTAACTACCCCGGACTTAATGGATGTGGTCTTACCAATTCCTGGTGTTCATGGTGTGGTAGTTCTCGATTACCATTATCGAAGAAATTGGCTTTATATAGCCGATGTCAATTTAGATATAATACGGCGTGTTAGTTTGAAAAATTTAACTGAAAGTAAGGTCATCATTAACACTAAACTTGCCACTCCTAATGGCATAGCAGTGGATTGGATAGCCGATAATATTTATTGGTCGGATAGTGATCATCGTATTATTGAGGTGGCACGTTTAGACGGAAGCTGCCGCAAAAGCATCCTCTCAGACGATATGGGTGATCCACGCTCCTTAATCGTACACCCTAAACGGGGGTAAGCTTAAGCAAATCAACACAAATATGAAATTAAATTGATTATCGCTATGAATGTTTTCGTCGCTGTAGTTACTTATTCTGGTCGGATTGGGATACACCGTCGAGAATAGAACGCTGCTTATTGGATGGTTCGAATCGTACTATCTTGGTGGGAAACAATCTAGGTTTCCCTACTGGATTAACAATTGATTTTGAGTAAATTTCAGTTCACTATTTAAGTGAAACTTAATAAAATTCTTATGGAATTTCAGAAATCGTCGCCTACTCTGGGCTGATGCGTTAGAAGACAACATTGGGCAAGTGGATTTCAATGGTAAACACCGAACTGTTATTATACCCTATGCAAGTCATCCATTCGGCTTAACTATGGTGAGGCAAATATTTTAAGTTCACTTTTAATATATATATATAATTATATGTATTATACTCACTAAGTCCTTTATCATATCCGTCATCAGAGAATGAAAAAGCGTTCAGCGTTTGTCTAAGATCTAAAAATTAGTCTTAGATTTCTCAAGATATAAGTACTTTTTAGGTATCTATTTTAAAGAAGCCTAGTAGAAAATGAATTGAACATGTCTTCAGACGGGCCCGCAACTACCTACAACATCTGTGATATGTCTATTAATATAAAGATTTTTTTTGGTATAATGCATTTATTCGATCTATGAACGCACCTAACAAGAACCTAGGAACGAAATTTCCAAATGCTCGGTTCAAAGGGTCCATCCATACCATGTATTGAAAACGAGAATACGCTTTTTTGATTTATTTTACTTATCGATTTGATCGGTACTGTCACTGTACTTAAAGACATGGATTGCGAAAAAATTATTATTTCTTTTTTAATCTTAATTTGCTCCTTCTTCAGTTCGAGAACAGTATATTCTGGACGGACTGGTACAATAAATCCGTATATCGTGCATACCGTGAAGGGCGTTCGTTCAGCCAGCCGGTGGAAATTCGAGATTCTTTAAGCGGCGCTCTTGATATACGTGCCGTTTCGTTGAAACGCCAATTACAAGAGTGGAATCAATGTGCTCAGGATAATGGCGGTTGTTCGCATTTATGTTTATTTAGAGGCTTAGACTATGTATGCGCTTGTCCCGATCAAATCGATCATTCGCGTGAATGTTCAACGAGTCCTAAATTTTATGTGCCGCCGCAGCAACGATTAGACGAAAACTTGGCCGATTACACCGATGAAGTAACTGAAAGTGATAACCCTATGCTAACAGAAGATGATTTCGGCGATGATTATCGCATTAAGAAGTCCAGCCGACGCGAGACACTTATATTGATAGCAATCGGTATCGTCATCATTTTACTCGTAATAAGTGTAACGGCCATCATATGTAAGTTATGAAGTCGTGAAATCATTATGCTATATAAAAATGAAATAAAACTTTCTATCACAGACTTAGTTCACAATTCCAAACGTACTAAAAGCAAACGTCACAAGCGAGGAGGCTCTAGTCGATCAGTCCTAACTTTCTCAAATCCCAATTACAATGTAGACGGCACGCCTATAGAACCCAAAACCACAATATGGAAACGTTTTAAAAGTGATCGAATCCATGTAAGTATGTGTGTATGTGTGTATGCGTGTATGTGTGTAGTAAATGTCAAATTTAGTAAATTAAAGATGTCGTGCATTGTTTCGTCTGTAGAACTGGGAATGTTGCTTAAATCCCTAGCCGATATGAAAACAATAATATGAACAATTACGTAAAAAGTATATTAACTTGGCACGAATCTGCAATTCAAAGACAAATAAAATTAATCATATAACACTGTGGTCAGTCATTCCCGGGGCTCGGACGATTGATGTCATTTTGAACAAAAATCAATGTTACTTCGGGAAAGTGATATACTATGTGAAAGTGATATATATGAGTGTGATATACTATGTCGGTCAATAATTCCCGGGACTAACACCTAGATATCGTTTCAAACAAAACTCAATGTTATTTTAAGAAAGAAACTGTCAATCCTCAATCGATTTGAAGTCATTTCTATTATTTGCAAATTTCAACACGTTTAGTGCATTATTTTCCAAACACTATTTTAAAGTTGTTGTCTTGATTACTTATTGCTTTTTGATGCGAGAAAATAGCGTTCAAATTTAGCATTGGCTTAAAAAGTCTTATAAGAACTCTTCCCCGTCGAAGATAACAATTTTTCGGTGGCTTGGTGATTTTACACGACATCTTGCCCGGCCACCGATAATGCTGAATGCGGAGGACGCCAATAGGAGGTCATTACACTATAATATATCGACAAGAAAAAACCTCTTAAAAAATTTCTATACTTATAAATGAGTAACGGATTCATCAACCGCATCGTGTCACAAGTCAAGGGAGAAAATTGCACAACAGTATGAATTAAAGTTCGATTTGCCGCCAACATACGCTATTACTTCCTAGCCGTTATTAGTAAGTTATTAGTAAGTAATATGTTCCCCACTCCACCCAAAACGATTAACAATCATCCGTTTCTGCGGCAATGGTGGGACATAACGACAGAATATGCGGAACATGAGTTTACTAGTAGTGTGGTGCACGCAATTGCGTTCTTTTGCATGTGTTAGGTGTGTGTGCGTCTATTCTATACTTGCCCCAAGTAATACTTGTAAGTTTAATTGCTAGTGTCCATCCAAATTATGACATATGGAGGACCCGCAGATATATATAAAAAGTGTTGCTGATTTTTCCTATCCACTTGCTCAAGCGAAATAATGGAAAATAATGGATGAGACGTTAGCTTTCTCCTCTCATTTGTATTATGTAGTTGCCAAAATCAGGTGCAGGACATTTCTATAACAGAAGTTCACGAAAATCCTTTTAAATTTTGTTTGTAAGAAACGAAGTTTTGTCCATTTAAAATTAAAATTACTCGACAGGGGCAGACCCAAACCATTTTCAACAGCGTCCAACGTCCAATCGAAACACGTCAATGTATTAAATTTCATCAAAATATCTCAAAAATTGTGACGTGCAGCTTGAACACAATAATACATGGACAGACATCAGACGTATAGACTGACAGGCAGGCGGTTTTTCAATTAAAAAAATGGTTGAGAAAATGTTTCTGAATCGATCGGTATAATGAAAGGTGAGCCAATCTGGTTGTTACGTACGTCTGTAAGAACTTAATATACTCTGTAGCACACGTTGTGAAGGGTATAAAAAAGAAGGAATTTTTAGATTGCTATTGAAAGAATATCTTTCTACGTAATGCTTATCCAAGCAAAGAGATATTCTTTAAATAAAACCAAATGTTTATTTTTTTCCATTTAATTGTTTTTTAGGAACGTGTCTATGAAGAACGTAGTCTAACTACAGAAACAGCCTCATCCAGTTTATTTGTACCGACACCTTCGCCCGCAACTTCGCCATCCGTCAAGAAAATACAACTTTCAACGCTCTCTACAATTGCATAAAAGAATTTTATTAATTAACATAATTTTTTCAAGAACGTAAACAACAACAAGAACAAGAATTCCTATAAACTAAAATTAAAAACAAAAAAATACAATAACAAGTAAATAAGAATCATAATGAAAAACGTATCTCTCGGTGTAAAGATCAAATAATTTTAATTTCATAAACTTAAAGTTACTGTAATCTATGACAACAAAAACAACAGCAAGAACAACAACTTAATTTTTATATATATATAAAAATACATATATAAATGCATATATGTTTGTATATATATATATATATATATATATATATATATGTATATATATATATATATATATATATATAAAAGTACATCTTCCTAATACCAGATATACATAAATAATCGATAGTAGCCGACCAAACGACGGTGGCCCCAGTGTATATAGACATCAGTTGAGACGAATCACTAACAATGAGTTAAACGGTTGTTTTAACAAAATAATTTGCTAATTATTTTATATATTATATATATATATATATATATATATATATATATATGAAATAATATATATTTTACCTTTAAAAAGTTTTTTTATTTAAAAACTTTTATTTTTCTTATGTAAATAAGTTAAAAAGAGAAAAAAAAAAAAAAAATTATTTGCATTTGCAAATAAAAACACTTGTGAATTCTTTGTGAGTGCCAAATAATAATATATTTATAAATAAATGATTTCATTAGTTATTAAAAAAAAAAATATCCTAAAAATAATTAAACAAGCAATTGGGTTGAAGAAAAAAAAAAATTTTTTTAATAATAAAATTTAATATAAACAAAAAAAAAATTAATTTTTAATATATTAAAACTTCTTATGTAAATATGTTCATTTCTATTAGTGTACATTTTTATATATATACATATACGTGTATATATATATATGTAAGAATATTTTTTTATAAAATCCTCAAATCCAAACGTCCCTATCCATTTATCAAAAAGCATTATATAACTAGAAAAAGTTGTTGATATATAAACAAAAACAAAAAATCAGATATTTGAGCAAGACATACCCAACTAAACAGATCTACAATACTTTGCGTAATAAAGCGAAGCACATATAAGGACACGCACATGTACAAGCACACACATATACATACACGAACTAATCGTTACGTAAACAAACAAATGCACACAACAGACAAAGACACATGCACACGCCCGCCCCCATAAAGATGCAATAAAAACCGCGATTACACTGAACGAATATAATTGCGTGTATGCATATGTGTCACAACAACAGGTCACAAATAACGAAAAATCAAAACTTTTTTAATGAAAACAACAAAGTATTTATACAAATACACAAAACCATTATTTAAAAACAAGAATAAAAAAGAAAAAGTTTTTACTCACAAGTTTCCATAAATCCATATATAAATCAAGTATATAATCGATGGTTGTACGAAAAATTAAGAGAATTTATATAAAACGTGACAATATTTAGGGCTCAGATATTGTTACGTTTTGTTATATGTAAAGGTAAAAAAATAAAAGCACAGCCATGCTCAGACTTTCTCTTACGCCATCCAACTGAACTAACTTTTAAATACGAATCACTTTGGATTTGAAATAACTGATTGAAGATTAATTAGGTGGACGGCCTTATTGAAATCTGAACAGAATTTTTACCGCACTAACATTAAGAGCAGTTAAGATCAAACCCGTAAAGTTTTGTAAAGAACGTAAGTGAACTTTTTCCTCGTTTGCAATATAGCCCTCTATCTCGCCCCCTACCTCTCTCTCTCACTCTCGCTCTTGCTCGCCATGTTCATGTCTTTCTTTCTTCCTCCCCCCCCCCTCTCTCTCTCTCCCACCCCTCGCTCACAGCACTCTCTGTCTCTCAGTCGTCGTGATCAGAATAAGTCTTCTAAATTACATACATTAAAATAAGTCGTCCGATCGTTTGCGGTGTCGTTAGGGAATTCGCAAGGCTGCAGAAATTGTCAAAATGTACGAATTTGAATTTGAAAAGATATGAGATTCGTTGACAGACATGCCTTTAACGGCCCTAAGATTGAAGAAGAAATTTAAAATAATTTAAGTCTTATGATATATCTAATAACAAACGTATATATGTATTATAGCCATCGAAAATTTTCATGTTAAAATGCTATCGATTGGTCGACGTGTTTACCCAAACAGTAACGATTTAGATATAATTTTTTAAAACTCCAAGCTTGTCCCGAAACGATTTGTATTTACCTATTGATAACTTGAGATTTCGAAACGTGGAAAGTCGAAAAATGAACTATTGAAGCAATTGCAAATAATTTTCACCAGTAATTTGTACCTTAGACTCGATGTTCAAACTGTATTTCGTGTATTCACTGCAATTAGTCAAAAATGTTGGGGGAAAATTGTTGACAAAAGTTACCAAGAGTCAATCCAAAAAAGTCACAAGATACCTTTGTAAGTGAAAGAAAATCTCTAACCGTTATGCTTAAAAAAGTTTCACATCTTTTTTACGGCAATTTTCTACCAGCCACGGTACAATAGTATTAAGAGATGTCTACTGTTATCTTGAAATCGTGTAATTTGTGCCAGAAAATCATATCAAGCAGCCGCTGCTATTATTCACGCACTCATGAAAGAGAGACGTGGAGGGTGTAGGGTGCAAGGTATAAAAACCCCACCAGATTACGAGCTACGAAAAGCTGTTCTTCCAAAGCTTCACTTACGGTACGGGGTATATGAAGCGTACGCTGATGTGTATGTATAATCCCCGCAGTGACTTAACCGGATCCAACTTGTATTATCACGATCGATTCAATATGATTTTTAATTGATTTAAACTTGTCTGTCCATTTGTCCGTCTGTTTTTCTCATGTCTGCCCGCGTACGTATGTGTTTAACGTATCGCATAACGGATGGCATATCATGCACTAACAGATTTTGGTCTAATTGGAGACTGCATCGCACCACTTTTGTGACCGCTGTCCCTGCAAAGCCATATTTTGGAAAAGTCTTTATATGCTATAAAGTTTGCAATTTTTGAAGTTTTTTAACAACAATTCCCAACCAATAGCATTTGGTTATGCCAAAGAACCAAATAAGCCAAAGTTTTGGCCCACGAAGGTTTACTCTTTGCATCCCATTCCATATAAAAATATCTTCATGAGAAGCAAGCTTTTGTATGGCGACAAAATTGAATTTTTAGTAGCTTTAATACTAAGGTCTTTGATAAAAAAAAGTATAAAATATTTGTTAAGTTTGCACCATGGAGTTCGCATTTTGCGGCGCCCCCCATGAAACGTGCACCTTTATATAGGAGAAAACGGAATAATTTTTAGCGTTTTATCACGAAAACAAATGTATTAGTTAAACTGTATTACTCAAGGTTGTGTAAGATATTTAAAGATCAGTCTTGCACGACTATAATGTTCTTACTTGTTGTTGTGGAAGTAAAGTTTGTAAATTTTCTTTAATTCAATTCAAAATTCACTTCATCCCGCATTTGTTTAATGAATTTGACAAATTTCTATATATATTATGGAATTGTTTTCTGCAACAATTTTCCAAGCAAGCTCGACATGATCTTATCCCTCACTGTCCCCTATATGACGTTCTATGACAATTTTTGCGACTGTAAGCGTTCCAACCATAAGGCCAGCCAGACCGATGGATGAATGAATGGATGGATGGATGGATGGACGGACGGATGCATGAACTGACAGATGGACGGATGGACAATGTTAAATTGCCTTAAAATCTTAAGTCAATCAAACATACATATATTACTTTATGCGACTGATATATTAGCAATGCTTGGCGTTTGTGTATGACTGTTCAGTAGCCATTAACCTATATATACATATGTATATATATGGATATATATATATATATATATATATATACATTTGTGTATATGTATTTATGTACAGATGTTTATTCACATAAGCATGGAGAAAAAATGAACTTGTAATTATAAAACTTTTTTTTTTTTTAGAAACTTTTCTCTATAATTTTTTTTTTTTTTTTTTTTTTTTATTTATAAAACCACACAAATATGCGTTAAAAAATGTTCCCCCTTTTTTAAACATAAACACTTATACAAAAAAAAATGGTTATCATTACAAAGGTCCAGCAATCTTCTACACATTTGCATAATTCCTTATATGATTTCGATATCTTTTACAAGCGTTTTATACTTAACCTAAAGTAAGAGCAGAAGAAAAGGGGAAAATATTGAAAATATTAAATGAAAATAAAATATAACACAACAATATTTCTTGCTTTACGTTAAGGATAACTACAACATGCCCAGATATAAAAACGTGAACGGTCAATTTTAATAGAAAGAAAAAAAAATAGACAAGAAAAAAACAACAATCCATTCGAAAATATTAATAACATCTACGTAAACATTTCTTTTTTTTTTTTTCTTTTTTAATTTTTCCTTTAGTACAGTTACAATAAGTTGCAGTAGAACGTTTCCGTTTTTTTTTTTTTTTTTGATTTATATAAAAGTCATCCAAAAAGAAAAAATTGTCATAATAAATCTTTGGTTGCTTTTAAATCATATTTATTTGTATTAAATATATTTTTATAGAATAATTTGCTTTCTCTCTAACACACAAAACACTATAAGGAAATAATGAAGACTGATTCTATTATGAACAAAAAGCATAAAGTAATATTTTAAACTATTGCTTCCTTTTTCTTTTTTTTTTTTTTTGCTCTCTCTCTCGCTTTTTTTATCGCATAAATTTTCTGAAAAGTATTTTGAAAAACAAAAAAAAAATAAAAAACAAATTATAAAATTATAATTTTTTTTCTAAGACACAATATCAACACGTACTTTTCATCGTAAAAGCCGACAGGAAAAAAAATATGAGTTAATGCATTTGAATATATCTTAACGATAAATTGAAAATATACGTAAGAATATTGTCATCAATCCGAACTGACTGAAAATAGGAAAATAATCAAGAATTTCATTAATTCGCAAATTTCACTGTTCCCTTCGAAACGGATTTTTTGAACACGTTCCCTCCCAACTTGCTTATGATTAGATTCCATTTTCACGCCGTGTGCACCGTTTTCGGTACACGTGAATAAATTAACTAATTCTCAACTATTATCTTTTTTATGTGTTTATGAGCGCAAATATATATGTTTTACCATCCCGCATGTACTCTTGCCGGTACACGCTTCAAAAAATGCATTAAGGCAAGTCAAAAAACCTTAATCGCCTTGAAATGAGGCATCCATAGTAAGACAAAGGTGGGAAAATTGCAAACTAATTTTTCTAATTAAAGGCGTGGTGTTGATTGCTTTGTGTGCCTTTATGTTTCGAAAAACCATCTCGACAACAGTATCTTAAAATTTTTCCCCTTTTGAAATTTCTTTAGTTCTCTTGCTTGGAAAGTGAGTTCGCGTTCCTTAAAACGAGAATCTCTACAACAAACGAAAAAGAATACACGGACGTCGTCCAGTACATAACATGATAAGTGCCATTCCTTGCCTGATGAGTAATAAAAAAGATATTAGGTGCCCAACTAAGTTTGCGTGTGTCTGTCATTAATGGGGATTTAAAAGTCAATTGTTCATCAAATGCAAAAAAAGCATCCACGACGTTAGAGATGTATGTCCACTGCAAATGTCGTTAGCCTAACTCACGTGCCACATCCGGAAGCTTAGTCGAACACCTAATACGGTAACTACTGTGTGAGATAACTCCATCATATGCTACACTTAAAAATGGGTATTTTCTTGGCCGTGTCTATGGATCACTATTCGAGACCGCACTTGATACAGTTTCGACAAATGTTTGAGTTGATGTTATATGGGCCGCAGATTTTCTAAATCTTTGGGAATTTTGCGAATTTCCATAAAATTTAAATCGAGGTATGAATAGACGTTTCTACTGAAACCGTTTTTCAAATTTTGCTTTGTCTACGAATTCTATATATTAAGGGATATGGGTTGAGGTGTTGCTGATGTGGCAAACAAAATTATTACACCTCTAGTCTATGGATATAAAATATTCGAATAAATGAAGCGTCTCGTTAAAGGCGACGCTTATTGAATTAGTTTTTTCTAAGCCATCATTCATATGTAAAGATATATCCGATTTGTTTTTCCGTTGGTGAGACGCCGGAAAAGGCTATAAATAATATACGGAAGAGAGTGATCTTTAAGCAAAAACTTAATAAAGAGCTCATAATATTCTTTGGGAAAACATATTCTCGTCCAGTGCAAGATTTTGAATTGATTTATGAATATGCCTATATCTACCTGTCCATCCGTCTGCTTGTCTGTCATTTTTTAGTGAATCACTGATCATTCACACTCGCAAAAGTTGAGATTAAAGGTCGAACCTTTTAATATCCATTGCTACTTTCGGTAAATTGAAATTTTCTGCATCTCCGTCTAATCGCTATTCCCGCCTGTTGTTTGTTTTTGGCATTTTCACGGTTACGAAAACTGAATCAGAAATCTAAAAAAATTCGCATATAAGTTCTTAAGTCTAGAATGAAGGTTGACATTGAAGCAGGCGGTATATGTTAAGGAATTTAAAACCTCCACCGAAGAATGATAGACGCCCGCTTAGAGGCACGCTAACAATAGGCCAATAGCTTCAGCTTGCCATCTACATGATATAATTGATTAAAACGTGTTATAAAAAATATTCCCTAGAACTAAAGTTCCAAAGTTTCGATGGAAATCTTTGAATATAAATTCAAGAAAAAAAAACTTAGAAAAGTGAATAGAAAATTTATTTATCGGTTTATGCGAAACTTCTGTCATATGCAGGCATAAGCTTGAAGAACAACAAAATCAAAAATATATGAAACGAATTGGATCAAAACTTAATGATGCACGGCCCACCAATAAATACCCTACAGCACTCTATAATTATTCACATAACCACTTTCCATAATAAGGCGTTAATTTTCCTTCGGCATCCATATATCGAATTTATTATATAAAAATATCAGAATATTTTCTAAATCCATCTTAGTTTGTCCGTCCCTCTGTCTGCATTTAAAGATCGCAATTTTTGAGACATTTTAATGAAAATCGGTGCACTGACTTGACGGAGAGACAAGCTTGGATCGATTCAGGTTCGCTTTCGTGAGATATTTTAAGATATTTTGACTGATGAAATTTAGAAGCACTTTCTGAATTGATCTAAGCTCGTCTGTCCGCCTGTCCGTCTGTCCGTCTGTATATCAAAAAGTGTTCAAAAAGTGATTCTGATTCGATTGCTATAATAAAAGGTGGATCCCCCTCAAGTCCTTTTGAGCATTGCAAATAACCTTACAGTCTTAATATACCCTTGTACCCCAAGTGGTTTCGGATATAATAAGCAACGATTTATTTTTTTAGGTTTAAAAGAATTTTAAAAGCAGATAGATAATCAGCCATATCCTTAAATTTTTAAGTAAAGCTGAGGCCAATCTTTTCTCTTGAAAAATTTCTAGCATAAAGTGAAAACCGGCATAAGCACATTAAAATCTTAAGGACATGAATAAAATGAAATGAAATAATAGTTTGTCAGGATTTTCATTGTATTTCTACTGTTACTACCAATGCAAGATGCTTCAAATGCGGCCCAGTCGATACTAATAGGCGTGTAATAGGCCATAAAAGGTTTATTGTCAATTTTGATGATAATGATATTCTTACTTATTTTCAATTCTAATCTTCTGCATGACTCTGTCTATCATTATTGCAACCGTAAATGATCAAAACGAGTAAACTCTGCACTGGTATTATAAATTTAAAAAGAAAAAAAAATTTGGAAAAAAGGAGAAACAAGAAATTGAACTAAAATACCTCATACAATAAAATTTATAATTCAATACAAAAAAGTACACAGAGAAAGACTATAACAGGAATCAATGAAGAACGTGTAATGAAAAACACTTAATATCCACTCACTGTCACGATCTCACTCTTGAACTGCTTTTAGTTATTTTAAAATTAAAATTCTTTTTTTTTCTTTCTTGCTTTAATAAAACATAACATCATAAGTTTTTTTATTATCATTATTTATTTATTTATTTTTTTTATTAATACAATAAATAATATAAAAAAAAATAAAATTCTTTCAAAACCAAAATCCCAGCGACTGCGATCATTTGCCGTGAATTGAAAATGCTTCCAAATTCAAGAACTTGATCCAGTTGCTGAAAGAGTTTCAAAGCAGACGCTTAAAAATAAAAACAAAATGAATAAATGAGAAATTAAAAATTTTGTGTATATTTAAAAATTTTAAAATTAAGAGCAATAATGAAAACAAAAAAAAACAGAAAGAAAAACAAAATTGTATAAATCCGTGAAAACACACTTAAGAAAACAACTCCAAAAGTAAAAGAAAAAACAAAAATAAAAATAAATAAATAACACTAAAAATAAAAATAAAAAACAATAACTTGAACGTATTGTAATATGATGATAGCATAACTACCTTAGCGTTTACATACATGTTAGTGTAACTGCTTTGGGTTCGCATATATGCTAAACTAATTGAAATATGGTTGAAGACGTTACTAGGAGAGAAGGAAAAGAAAAACAAATTGTTTTTATTTATATAAGCAGAACAAACCAAAAAAAAAAAAACAGAAACAACACTAAAGAATTGTAAAACACGCGCGCATATAACATAAATTTAACTAATTTCTTGAAATTTAATTTTAAAAAATTAAAAAAAAAAATATATAATTTGAATAAAAAGAGAAATAAAAAAATACATAAAAAAAAAACAAAAAAAAACTATAAAAAAAACTATAAAAACCACACTGAAATCGAAATAGTACTGAAAGTTGGAGTTGACAAAAAAACAATTTGTTAAATGAATGAATAATGAAAACAAAATAAATGTATTTTAAATGTTAAACAACAAAAACAAAAACAATTTGTTTCATTGGAAGGCGATTGTAGCGACCCGGGCGGGGGCGGGGGCGGGAAGAGTATCGTTTTTTAATGATTCACTTGGACATTTTAAATAAAAAAAGCCAATCCCTTCTTGTGAAACTCCCATAAACGCACAAAGCTTCATAAAACATAATACAAACATAAGAAGATGGGGAAGTCATGGTACCTACGTGCCTGGTTAGCCAACGTCAAAGGCCAACCCTTTGCAAACCCAAATAATTTTTGTAAGAAAATTCACAAATTTAAAACAAGTGAAAACACTGTAGTGGAGCTATGCCGACTATTAAATACCCTACACCACATTGTCTAACACAATACTTATTCTTGCCATCGAACACAAAAGTATATCCTGTTTCTGTCGTTTGCAAATAAAGGCGTATATTTCGTAAGAATGGTTGTGCCCAAGAGATTCAAAAATTAAGGAACACGTGCACCGTAGTTAACTTTTATACCAAATAGCTATTATGGGTCAATTTTCATCATAACATAATAAAACTTGGATTTTTCTGCCGTAAAAAACAAAAATTTTCGTGAAAATCCTTATATAGCGTAGGATCCCACAAATAGGGCGAGTAGTCCAAATTGGGTGTACTTAATTTTTTTTTACTATTATAATCTGATTTTCATTGTAAAACACTGAACTTCATATAAACTTCAGTTTTCGTTATATAAGACGGGGTTCATATAACGAACCGATTCGGTCCAAAGTGTTCTCACCAATTTAGACCGTCGAAATGTTATTACTTAGCTACTTTTGTCGAGAAATATCGAAAATTGCAATTGTTATATGAGGAGTGGTCGAAAAGTAGGACATTCACCGTTGGGTGAAAAGACGTCAGTGTACCAGGTTTTAATCAAAATATCTCAAAAATAGCGACCCATAGCTTAAACATCAGGATACATGGACAGAGGTCAGACGGACACACAAACTTAGCTCTGCAGAGCTATAGGTTGAACACAATAAAAAACAAAACGGACAGACGGACAGACTAACTTAAAATGACTTTTTGAATCGATCGTTATAATAAAAGACGGATCTGTGTCGCATACATTTGCACAAACTTAGTATATCCTTGTGGCACAAGTGGCGTAGGATATAAACATCACAATATGCTACAACAAAAAAAGGCAACATTTTGAAAGCAAAACCTTTGCGACATAGTGAAAATACAAATTAAGGATCACCGTGCCAGGATGATAACGTGAATATTCCGGCTGGATGCAGGACTTTTCAATTACTAGACCATTGCGTTAGGCATGCGAATTCAAACAATTTCTTTTTCAATGATTAGAGTTAAAGAGAATAAGAAGAAGGTATAATTCCTAAAATTGCTAACCACTACGACTGTGTCACGTGATTTGTTAATAACAATTGCACATAACCAGTGAGAATTGTGTCAGATATTCGTATAAATTAAAGCGCAGCTCAACTAGTATCAATTCTAGGAATCGGTAGTCGACAGTAACGAAATCTTGTGAATAAGCTGCATAGCTTAGTACGTGGCAAGTGAGCCGCAAACTGGTTTTGTTGTTCGTGAAAAAAATAACCCCATGATGCTTTTATTGACATGCTGGACGTTTTCTGAACTGTGAACAGTTGAAATTAATCAATTGTTGTTGGTAGCGTTTGACATTAACCGTTTCATTAGGCCTTATCAGCTCATACCGTTCCAGTTCCACCAAACACAATGCCCCATTTTCCCGTCAAGGGAAGTCGGTCTTGCGGTCATTGCAGATGATACAACAGGATCTGCCCGGGAACTTAGATACACTTTTGAAGCCCGTCTGTAGCTTTGACTTTTCTTTGGATGGTTCGAGATACACAAGCATTGTCCACGAATGCTCTTTATTTGGCAAAAATTTCAAAATATTGAACATAGCAGAACAATACTACGTCAATATATTTTCAATTTATGAGGTAGTGCAACATAATCGTGTGTTTATTAAATCTTTAAGCTACACTTCGTACTATTTTCATCCTAAAAGCACCTGCTAAAGATGGAGTTTTTTACAGAATGAAAGTAGGAAACTAAAGTTTCGAAAGTAGGAAACTAAAGTTACGAACGTAAAACGTAATTTTGCTAAATGAAATTTCGAATAATACTCTTTTAAGGCGTCTTCTAAACATTTCTTATTCTCTATCAGTTTTTCCCTTTAACACCATCTGTTTGCTTCTAATAGCTCATCATCATCATCATCATCATCATCATCTTAACTAATTAACAAAATGTAAAGAAATTATTAAAATACGGTCGTGAGTAGACTGCTTCTAGATGTGTGTCATTTCTTTAAAATTTATATTTCTTTCGTAAGTCAATATTCAATGAATAGAAGAAATAGAAATCGAAACATATTTCTGCCGCGAAGAGATCATCCATGTGTTATGCCGATGAAAGGTCACTCAAACCAATTTGCACAAGTTTAGATGAGTTTTGATTTTTCAATTATGCAGCGAGAGAGCGATATGTCAAATAAACAAATTTTCATAGAGCAATCACCCTTGCATTGCTTTTATTTAAAAGTGATGACTTCGAAGATAACGATCTCAAGCCCTACGCGAAAAGGATGGCTCAATAATGTCTTTCCGCCTTTTGTTTCTATTTTCATACAAATTTTAAAATTTTTCTCGCATTTTTCAATCAATCAAAAATCACTTTTCAACTAATACTACTTTTCATTGAATTTGGGCGGGTTTGATCGCTGACAATATATCTAAGTTTCACTTCGATTATTGCAATCGTCCGCTTAAACTTTCTCTCGATGGATCCATTTTGGAAATTTTGTAATAGCTTTGCTAATAAAGGCTGGCCTTCAATTACTTGTAAATAAATTTCTTCCATTTACCGCCATTTATTTCGTCTTCTTCGTCTTCCTCTTCCCCTTCTCCTTCTCCTTCTCCTTCTCCTTCTCCTTCTCCTTCTCCTTCTCCTTCTCCTTCTCCTTCT